>JAGKTI010040167.1:0-10448 GCA_018397915.1 Birgus latro
TCTCCACATGCCCCTCTCACTCACATACTCTCCTAGTCAATCTCTCAGTCACCATCCCCTTCACATGGTCACACCAACACAGGGTACTTCTCCTAATACTTTCCATCGCATCAACACCCACCCAGTTCCAGTTAGTCAATACTCCAGTCCTTACCATGTTTGTGAAGAAGTCCCGAACGATCTTAAAGACGTCTCGTTCCACACCGGGGTAGTTTGGGATATTACAGCTCAGGTCAGCGATGTTCGGCCCTGTGGAAGGTAAGGGTTGCATTGTGGAGTTCATCAACATCATCATCATCAACCCTACTGAAACCTACCCTACCTTACTATACACAAACCTACCCTACCCTACCCACTCCACTCCACTCACCCTACCCTCATCCAGGTACCCTCCCACTTCACTCACCCTACCCTCACCCTGGTACTCACCCTACCCTCACCCTGGTACTCACACTCCACTCTCACCCTAGTGCTCACACTCCACTCACCCCACCCTCACCCTGGTACTCACACTCCACTCACCCCACCCTCACCCTGGTACTCACAGCACCATACACCTCAGAGCCTACCCTACCCTACCCAAACCTACCCAAACATATCCTACCCTACTCAAACCTACCCTTTCTCACTCCACTCACCCTGCCCTCACCCTGGTACTCACACTGCGCCATACATCTCATAGCCGTCAGGACCCAGGATGGCAGGTTGTCGTGGTGGTGGTTCCCGAGCCGCACCACACCACGCTGCGACACCTGCGTGGCGTTGTGGCGGACGGTGGCGCCACACACAGACGACGGCGGAAGGAGAGATGACGAGGGAGCGTAAAGTAGACGTTCACAAGCACCATCCAGTCTGTAACAGGATTGGTAGACAAGTACAGTAGATAAATAGGTGATGATTTTGTTTGGCCATGTGGAGAGGACGGAGAGTGAAAGACTGACAAGGAGTGTATGTGAGTAAGGTGGAGGGGAGGAGAGGGAGGGGGAGGCCAAGGATGAGATGGAGGGCTGGAGTGGAGAGGTATATGAGAGAGGGGGGTGTGAGCTGTGAGCAGGGCAATGAAATGGCGGGGGACAGGGCAACATGGAGGCGATTTGTTTGTGGCCACCCCTTACGGGATTAAGGCGTCTGGCAATAGACAGATAGATAGACAGATTTTGTATATGAGGTAGATGTGTGCTTCTGAAACAAAATAATTGACGTGTAGACAAGTATGGTAGATAATTCACTGGTAAACAAGTATGGCAGATAATTCACTGGTAGACATGTATGGTAGATAATTCACTAGAAGATAAGTATGGTAGATAAGTAGGTGATGGTTTTGTATAAGACATGGATATGTGCTGTAGACACTAAATAAATCACTAAGGAAAAGGTGTTAAAGACCCAAAAAAGACCACTACAATACACAACCACGGCCGGTATTCTCATCAGTTGAGGAAACTCCTTAACACCTTTTGCTAAGTGATTTACTATTTTAATTACACCTTACTGTCTTCTGTGTTATATAAATCCTTCAGATATCACCATACTCTGCATAAATAACAAACAGGAGGATATAAACCACCTACATCCAAAAATAAACACTAAGGAAGAGGTGTTTGGGAGCTTCCTTACCAAGAGATCTTAAGACAGATCTAATTCCAAGCACTGTCAATCTGTTCCTTAGTGAATTGTTTTGCCACTATAATGAAAAACTAAACTAAATCGCTAATAAAAAGGTGCTATACAGGTTCGTAAGTCCCCTACCATACCCCACCCAGTGTGCCCAGTCACTTCTTCAGATACACATGCTTCCACACATTGCCAACCTGTGCATAATGAAAAAACTAAAATAAATCACTACGAAAAAGGTGTTACACAAGTTCAGAAGTCCACTACCATAGCCCACCCAGCCTGCCCACTCACTTTTTCAGATACACCTGCTTCCACACACTGTCAATCTGATCATTAACCCACGAGTTCCACTGATGTACGTCACTACTTTTTTCCGCGGACAGACCCACTGACGTGCATCATACGTCAGTCAGTTGCAAGGCCCATCGTCTGCACATTTTTCAAGATTCGCGGGTGATTTTAGGCAGGCATATGTGGGAGACCTTCCTCTACCTACTGTCAAGCGGGGATACTGCCTGGCCCCACTTGACCCCCCTCCCCCCCACACTCAGCAATTCACCCATTAGCAGTAACCTAGCCAGTAAAGACATGTTGCCCCACGGTTTCACCAATGACGAAATTCACGGTGAAAGTGATTCCTGAGGTGGGGGACAAAGAAATAAAGAAGCTAGAGCAAGAAACAAACAGAAGTGATGAGGTGGTAATGTTGTACAGGAAGGTGCCATATACTGGGGTTTTGGGTGAGTGAACAATGCTTTTACTGCCTATATTATTGTGTGAAAACCAATATAGACTTGTACCACACATAAATTCATACCAAATAAATAAATAAATACGTAATTTAAAGTGGTTTGAATTAAATTACCCTTCCATAGTTCGTTTTCTTTAGCCAGGTATCCTAAGAAAGGAAAACGTTAGGCTGGCTGACACCTGTATAAGCTCAGGAGGGCGATTTCTCTATGAATTTTCGATGTTTCTCACCAAAAGCAGAAGTTTGAAAAAAAATAAATAAAAAAAAAAGTGGGTTCTGAGGGTGTGTTGCATAAAAAATCGGTCGGGACTGGACGGGTTAATAAGTTCTCTGACCACTATAATGAAAACTAAAATAAATCACTCATAAACAGGTGCTACACAGGTTCATAAGTCCACTACCATAGCCCACCCAGCATGCCCACTCACTTCTTCAGATAGACCTGTTTCCACACATTGTCAATCTGGTCCTTAGTGAGCTGTTTGGCCACCAGATGACACTCCTGCAAGGCCCCCTCCTCAGCACGCTTCTCGTTGACTGCGTTCTCACCGACGTGGACCGACGACACTTTGTACTTCCCTCGAGTGGACTGTGGGAGAGACTGGGCAATGGTTAGGAGATGGAATGTGAGGATGCAGTGGAACTGATGTGAGACTGAGGAGAGGAGGACTGAATATGAGGTGGATGACTATGGGAGAGGAGAATGAGGATAAGGTGAAACTGATGTGAGACTGAGGATGTGGAGACTGAACATGAGGTAGATGACTGCAGGAAAGATTGGGCAGTGGGTAGGAGATGGAGACTGGAGATGAGGTGCAACTGATGAGACTGAGGATATCAACTGAAGGAAAAATGATGAAAGACCAAGAACAAGATAACTGTATGTGGAAGTGAAGCTGATTATGGAAGGAGGTGAATCTGTATTGTTTATAAAGGCTCCAACATGCTTGCAACCATCAGCCTTGGTCACCTAATGAAAGGCCTCCACGCTGCTCAATCTCTGGCAGCCTCCCTATTCAGTCACTTATCCTTGAGGTCACACTCTATGACCTCATCCCAGGACTTTTTTGGTCTGCCTCTTGCAATCCTGCCCCCAACGTTCACACTTCTTACCTTCTGCACCCAACTGTCATCCTCCATCCTCTCCACATGCCCAAACCATCTCAATCTGCCCCTCCTCATCACAACACCAATACACTCCAGTCCCATCCTTCCTCCCAAACCATCTCAATCTGCCCCTCCTCATCACAACACCAATACACTCCAGTCCCATCCTTCCTCTCAAACCATCTCAATCTGCCCCTCCTCATCAAAACACCAATGCACTGCAGTCCCATCCATCCTCTTAACTCTTCCATCGTAAACCCAGCCCCCCCAGACCTCGCCCTCAAGGACGAACTGCTCATCCACCTAATCATTGTTATTTCTGTATGTCTGAGCCTGCTAATAATCTCTTTCTTTACTGCCCAGGTCTCACTACCATACAGCATTAAGCTCCTAGCACATGCTGTATACATAGATCCCTTAGTACAGAGGGAGAGCCCTCTCAATGTCAGGAGAGGCAACAGCTCTCTCATACATTCATCAAATGCACTCCCTTTCATTCAAACTCAAAGTCACCCTTGAACACGCTCCTCAACATCCACCCTTCACTCCACCCCACCTCTCGAACTGAGTTGTAGAATCGGCGTTTTAGGACTGGTGACGCTCCTTCATCTTTGTTGTTGTTGATGTTGATGGTGGCGAGGGCAGCCCGGTTTGGGGTCTTGGGGGTTCGTAGGGCCTTGAGCGGTGACCGGTTGCTGAATCTGACAAGAAAGTTAACAAAAATGAGGAACAGAGAAATAAAGGAATGTGTGTGAATAAGTGTTGAGACTTTTGATACGTTTCTCCTGCTGTAATGGACAGATAAATGGATACAGATAGAAAGAAATGTAAAGGCAGAGACGGAGAGTGACAGACTAACTGACACAGATAAATAGACAGACAGACACAGACATAGATAAAGAGATAAACAGACATACAATGATATGGATAAAGACAGGCAGACAGACAGGGATAGACAGGCAGACAGATAAACAGACAGACCGAAAACGTGCATCTAACCTGTACAGATCACGTCCTTCTTTAAAGTCCTCAGGTTTTACGCACACTCCTCGAACATCCTCAATGAGCCCAGACTTCACAAACTTCCTGCAATAAAAATAAACAAATAAACACAATGGTACAGTACATCACTTATCATCATCATCATCACCATCATCATCCTAAGCTTCTCTCTCACTACTAAATGAAGTAGCAAAAATCATCACTATCATCATCATCATCATCATCCTAAGCTCCTCTCCGACTACTAATTAAAGTAAATACACAAATATACACAAAGGTAAACTAGTTGTTATCATCACCACCACCACCACCGCCTCACCTCAACAGCTTAATGGTCTGCTCCCGTGTCACAGCACTGCCAAAGTTGGGGTTGTGCGTGAGGTGCGTGTGTAGCCAGTCAACGGCCTCTGTGGTGGTGAAGCAGCGGTCGTACTGACGCAGACCACGCCAGTGACGCGACACCGGCATACCATTATAGAATGACCGCACTGCATCGTTCCACTGAAGAAAATAATAATAATAATAATAATAATTAAATTAATAAATAAATACATAAGGAAAGAGCAGTAGACTAGTAGAAAAAATGTAGGAAATATTTCAGATGATGATAAGAAAGGATATTAAAAAAACAGCAGTGGACTAGTAGACAGGATGGCTGATACCTGACAGCTCCTATAAGAGTATGAGTGGATAAGTAGAATACAACATAAATATCAGTGAAAAAGGCTCTTTCAACCCAGCAAACCCTGTACTTGAAACTGGGTGGTAAGCGTACAAACAATGAATGAAGTGATAACTGTCATAAATGTCACAAGTCAATCCATAATTAGTTTTTCCCTTATCACTGTCTAACCAACTTAAAGTTCTCTATTATATTTCCTTGGGAGAAGCTGCCTTTTGTACTTATAAAATACGGTGGGGGGGATTCTCCAGCTCCTAACTTGATCCACTGATCTGTTATCATTCCCATGTTAAAGTGAGTTAACCAAACCTACTCTAGCCACCATAACCAAACCTTACTAAATGTAAACTTACCATAGATGCAATAGCAGATGAAGACTGTGGCTTGAGATTTCTCCCTCCTAGTTTATTAAACACAAAATGAAGGATTTGTTTTACAAATCATAATTACCATACCCCTTCTAATTTCATTAGACAATGCCATAAAATATATAAAAAGGTATATCTGATTATGGACAGAAGTTTGATATCCAGTACTTATGCAAAGACAATATCAACCCACTGTGCGCCCCAAATCTTTGCACTTATAACATGGTAAAAGACGACCATTGGACCTAATGAAAGATACTCACAAATACATTATTTTAATAAGCACTACTTTAAGATTCAGTGGTAGATGAAAAATATACTGATCATATTAATCGGGGAAAAGAGGGCTATTAATCGCTCCAAATACTCGACAAGTGCACGAAAAACAGGGCATTAGATACGGTAAACCTTTGTCTTCCCTATTTCTCCTCACCAAAGCCTCATACTCACCAGTTTTGTGGCTCTGTATGGCCCTGAGATAGATTTTTTTGTGCTCATACTTCAAAAACTCCTATAGAAACACTACAATTGCCCAAAACTCGAAAAATAACATGATAAAACCTCTCCTAGTTTTGTTTACATTATTTAAAAATGGCTGATAGTTAAACTTCTCGACGCTGATTGGCCAAGTGAATCCCATAGCGGTGCCAAGTTTCAAATTTTCCTCTCAATTCTAAACAATTAAATTCTTCATTTTGCAGAAGAGAATCTTTATTCTAAACAGATCCTACTTACTCTTCTTAATTTCACATCGGCATTACTCTCCAAAGGTGCACTTTTTCATTAAAATGGTGAAAACTTCATTTTTGGCACCAATCAATTTCAAAGCTCTATAGCATCAAGTGTTAACAAATAGAACTGGGATCATTCCCATGATAGGAATCACATAAAAAAAATATATATATATATTCTTCAACTGATCTCCCTATCCTTCAAAATACGGCATATTTTTAAACATATAATGCAATACGAAGTAGAAACTGGCATCTCGAGTGTGAGTGGTACCATCTTTGAGCGGTATATTTATTTATTCAATTTTTTTCTATATATGTCTTTATCGGCCATTTTCCTTAATATTCTTTTCGTTCTCATATCACTCACTCACTCACTGCATGTAATCAAATGATACACAAATAAGAGAGAGAGAGAGAGAGAGAGAGAGAGAGAGAGAGAGAGAGAGACGAGCTGTCAAACTGCAAATTATCTAACCAAAGGGATGTTTTAGTATTTTGATGATTAATCAATTGTTTCTACCTTTTATACTTATAAGATCAAACGATTCTTTAAAGAAATAAGATTATTATTGCTGAGTGAAAAATAGACGATAAAATTATTATACTGGGCAAAAATACGTAGGCCAAGATGGTTACGCACCCAAGCAAAACAAAAAAAACAGCTGGGATAATCGCTTGTTTTCCAGCATTAGGCCGTCTTTGTAACATTATTTGGTACCTTTGGGTAATAGTCTAGATCCCTTTTGCCAGTGTCTCGCATTAACGGCCTCTAATATTCCCGTGAAATTTTTATAAACTTCAAAACTACCCAAAATTAGAGGGAAAAGCACTCAAAATGCGGTCTCTCAGTTCCTTCCAAACCTAGTAAAGCAAAATAGTGATTTATATTAGAAATAAGAACATATTCGTAGAATTACTTATGAAGATGTGTCTTTAACCCTGTCAGTAGGAGTGGCTTCAATGATAGAGTAATTTAAAAAATGAAGTGGTATCCGACTGTAGAAGTTAATGTGAATTGTTCCTAATCCTTCAAGTACTTAATATCTTCAGAAAACTGAATATAATTATGCAGAGTTATGTTAAATTCAAAAAGGTGTCCCCATACAGGAAGACCTTACAGAAACTGAAACCATTCATGATGACTGGTAATGGTCTATCTCTATCTATCTATTGCCAGACGCCTTAATCCAGCACGGGGTGGCCACAAACAAATCGCCTTCATGTCACTGTCCCCTGCCATTTCACTACCACGCTCCCAACTCACACCCCCCTCTCTCATATACCTCTCCACTCCATCCCTCCATCTCATCCTCGGCCTCCCCCTCCCTCTCGCCCCCTCCACCTCACTCACATACACTCTCCTCGTCAGTCTTTCACTCTCCATCCTCTCCACATGTCCAGACCACCTTAACGTGCTTCTCCTAACGCTTCCCATCACATCCTCAAGCACACCACAACGCTCCTTCACTTCCTCATTTGTTAGTCTGTCTCTCTATGTGACTCCACATGCTCCTTTCAAATAACTCATTTCCACTGCTCTCACTCTTGACTTCTGTCCTTCCAACAGGGTCCAAGCTTCACTTCCATATGTCAGAGTTGGTATCACAATACTGTCATGTAACAACTTTTTCACTTCCATGCTCATCTCCCTGTTTCTTATCACTGCTTTCAATGAACCAGCAACCTTCCTTCCCTGCTGCACCCTTTCGAGCACTTCACCCTCCAGACTTCCATCCTTACTCATCACACTGCCCAAGTACTTATATTCACTCACATTCCCCATATCCTTCCCATCCAATCTCACTGTACATTCACTGGCTTCACTTCTCTCGAAGACCATCACTTTACTCTTCCCTACATTCACCTTTAGATTCCGTTCTTACACACTCTCCCAAACTCATCTACCAAGCCTTTTTACCCCTGGGGGTAGGTTTTTTTTTTCAAGAATTCTCCCCCAGTATCCCTGCTTGTCGTAAGAGGCGACTAAAAGGGTTGGTGGTGGGTTAGTGCCCCGCCCCGTAAAAACAACTAACTAAAAATACAAACAGGAAGCCTCGGACCAGGACTGACCAGTGGTAATGGTAATGATGATTATTTTAATTAGGACTTTCTTGGAGGGGTTCGATGATATTTTAATTTTTCAGGATTAGAATGATGATGTCAGTTTTATTTAAGGAACTTACTATATATTGTTAATTTTTCAGCATAAGGCAGCTACAGTAGCCGCCATGACAGATGAAGCTCATGAACCGCAGCGTGTGGTGCGGAAACGTGGCCGACCTCGACAGTCCACCAGAAAATCCAAACGCTCCCCCCACAACCGAGAAAGCGAGATCAAAATATTCAAATGCCAAGAGTGTCGTGAGGAGTTCGAGTCGGGGGATGACCTCAAACGGCACACAATGAGTCATGGGGGTGTAAAAATATACGAGTGCCAAGAGTGTCATGAGAATTTTGAGTCTGCTGTGGAACTCAAAAAACATACATCGACACACAGAGGAGCACCTAAGTATAAGTGTGAGCATTGCCTGAAGTGTTTTGCCAACCCCAGCAGTCTCTATTCACACAGAATGATCCACAGTGGGGTGAGGCACGAATGTCCCGTGTGTGGGAAGGTGGTCATGCATAAGAGTTCCCTCAGGAAGCACATGGCCATACATGAGGCATCAAAAAAGCACAAGTGTCCTCAGTGCAACAAGCGCTTCACTCATCAGAGTGGGTTGTCGTTGCATAAGATGATCCACACGGGACAGAAGAAGCACAAATGCAACCAGTGCAATCAGGCGTTTCCGTATAAAAGCAATCTCACCGCCCACATGGAGATCCACTCGCAAAACAAGGTATTCAAGTGTGAGTTTTGCGACAAGACTTTTCTGCGTAAGGTGTATCTCACAAAGCACACGACCTCCATCCACACGAAGCCAAAGAAATACAAATGCGACCACTGCCAGAAGAAGTTTACAGAAAAATCCACACTGCGACGGCACCTGCTCATCCACGGGGGCACAAAAGACTACGAGTGCGATGTTTGTTTCAAGCGCTTCACACAAAAGGAGACACTGACAACGCACAAACTCCACCACACGGGCATCAAGAACTTCGAGTGCGACATCTGCGCCAAGCGTTTCATGCAGAAAAGCAACCTGATAGCGCACCAGAACATGCACAAGGGGGTCAAGTACAAGTGTGACCAGTGTGACAAGGAGTTCATGCAGAAACAGAGCCTGGACTCGCACAAGCTGGGTCACGCCGGGATACGAAGATACCGCTGCGATCTGTGCCCCAAGACCTACAACATCAAACAGAGCCTCGCCTACCACAAGCTGAGCCACGAGGGGGTCAAGAGACACAAGTGCGACGTCTGCCATCGTGCCTTCGCCCTGAAAAGCAATCTGGTGGCGCACATGCTGGTCCACAACGGGGTGAAGCGGTTCAAGTGCGACCTGTGCCAGAAAATGTTCCTGCGTAAGGGCGGCCTGAAGAGGCACGTTGTCACCCACGATGCCATGATGCTGGCAGCGAACAGCAGTGACACTGGTGACATGGACTTCACAGAGGAGCCAATACCTGTAGAGATGTCAGAAATAAAGAGTAACTTGGACCTCACAGCACAGCCGCTTGTGACATCGGAAATAAACAGTGACTCGGAAAGTTCAGTACAACCTGCAGTGACATCAGAAATAAATCATGGTGCCCAAATAGAGACTTTAGAAATAAACAGTGATTTGAACTTCACTGAAGACCCAAAAGTGACATCGGAAGTAGACAGTGACTTGGAAAACTCGATACAACAAGCAGTGACATCCAAAATACGTAACGATGCTAATAATACTGGGACTTCATGTACGGAGAGTGACTCGGACATCTCCATACGACTGACGGTGACTTCAGACTTCAACAGTGGCGTGGACATCATTATACGACCAACAATGACATTGGAAAAAATTAATGACTTGGACATCACAACAGAGCAGACAGTGACATCAAAAACATGTGACTCAGACATCACAACAGAGCAGATGGTGACATCAGAATATAACAATGACACAAATACATCACAGGGAATAGTGACATCAGAAATAATCAGTGACTCAGACATCACAAACAGTTACTCTGACATCACTAAACATCCGACAGTGACATCGGTAACAAACAGTGACTCACAGACCATAAACAGTGACATCAAA
>JAGKTI010040168.1:0-10448 GCA_018397915.1 Birgus latro
TGTGGAGACCTACAACCTCCCTTTTTCATATCGCAAACTCCAATCTGTCCTTTCCCTCTGTCATGACATCTCACCAGGGCCGGATGACATTCCCTATGCAATGTTTCAACGCCTGAATGATGATGCACTGTCTTTTCTCCACAGCCTTTTTAACAGAATCTGGAAAGAATCTTCTCTTCCCACATCTTGGTGTGAGGCTATTGTCCTGCCATTCCAGAAGCCAGGGAAGGCAGGTTACAGTCCCCGGGAGTATCGGCCAATTGCCTTAACATCCTGCATGTGCAAATTGTTTGAAAAAAGGGTCAACATGTGCCTAAAGTATTTCCTAGAAAGGAATGAATGTCTCTCTTAGTGTCAGTCTGGTTTTCGAAAATGTCGCTCAACAACAGATGCACTGGTCCGTCTTGAGGCTGCAGCTTGTGATGCTTTTGCTAGGCAGCAGCATCCGGTGTACGTTTTCTTTGACCTAGAAAAGGCATACGACACAACATGGAGATTTGGGATATACAAGGAACTACATTTTATAGGATTACGTGGAGGGCTACCCCTGCTTCTAATTGATATTCTTTGTGATAGTAAATTCAAGGTTCGAGTTGGTACCACCTTGTCACCTTCGTACCCTCAGGAGGAAGGGGTGCCTCAAGGGAGTGTCCTCAGTGTGACTGTTTGCAGCTGCGTTGAATGGTATTGCAGCATCAGTACCAGAAGTAGTATCTGCCTCTCTGTATGTTGATAACTTAGCAATATGGTTTGTTGCTTCCCGAATGTCTGTGGCTGAGTGTAGAATGAAGCTTGCTCTGGACAGGTTATCATACTGGGCTACCATGCATGGCTTCCATTTCTCACCAACTAAGACAGTGGCCTTACATTTCTTTCATTTGAAAGGTGTGCATCCGGACCCAGACCTCCAATTGTACGGCCAGAGAGTGTGAGTTGTAGATGAAGCAAGGTTTCTTGGCCTAATTTTCGATAGGAGGCTGACATGGGTCCCTCATATCCATTCTTTACGTCAGTCACATCACCGAGCCCTTTCTCTCCTATGGACCCTGTCCCATCTGTCATGGGGCGCCGACAGAACTACCCTGCTATACCTCTACCGTACATTAGTGAGGAGCAAACTGGACTATGGGTGTGAGTTGTATTCTTCTGCTACTGAGGCACGGCTGCGACCATTAAATTCAGTCCACCATGCTGGGATCCATCTGTCTAAAGGGGAGGCTTTCCGCTTGTCACTGATACCTAGCTTATTGGTTGAAGCAAGTGAGCAACCATTGGATATCCGTAGACAGTCCTTATTAGTGCGGTGTTGGCACTGCCTCCACCATCTTCCTAACTCTCTGTGTAGTACGGCTGTCTCTGAGATTGCTCTTCACCCCTTTTATGATACCCATCCTCACCATCCCCACCCATTTGGGTACAGAGTAAGGGCTGCTATGGAGGAGTTGCATTTTCCATCCTCCCCTGTTTGCCCAGTGCATGTTTCCCGAGTGGCTCCATGGCTCCTTCCAGAGGTTCAACTGTGTGTTTACTTCCCTGGGAGAATGACCTCCCTTTCCTCACAGGCAGCTCTCTCTTATTTTTTTAGAGCATGCCACTACCCACAGTGACTCAATCCCTGTGTATATGGATGGGTTCAAATCCCATTCTGGGACTGGGTTTGGCATCATTCTTAATGATTTTAGCCGTCGTGGGAGTCTCCCTCCTTCCGCATCTATTTTTACTGCTGAACTTACTGCTATTTTAGTTGCAGCTGAATTGATTTTAGTTTACCTCCATCTTCTTTTACCATTTTTAGTGACTCTGCCAGTGCCTTGCAAGCTTTGCCTTGCCCCTTCCCATCTCATCCCCTAGTCTTGGCTATCCTAGAGTGGCTGCACCTGTTTCATAGGCGTGGGTATTCTGTACAGGTGTGTTGGGTCCCTGCCCATGTGGGGGTTGTGGGCAACGTACGAGCTGACTCCTTAGCGAATGCTGCTGCGTCACGCCCATTCTCTCCTCATTACCGTGTCCCGTTTGGGGATCTCCGTGCAGTCACTGGGAGGTGAAATGCCACTGGGTCAAACAAGCTTTGCAGTATTCGTCAAGACCAGGGTGATGGAGGGTATATGGGAATGTCCTGCCAGTGGTAGACGGCCTTGGCCCACCTCCGGATTGGCCACACTAGGCTGACCCATGGTATTTTACTGGAGAGGGCTCCCCCTCCCTTTTGTGATGACTGCCTAGTTCCTTTGACAGTACGGCACATTCTTGTGGAGTGCCCCAGTCTGGGGGACCTTTGTCGGCAGTACCTTTCAGGGTGCCGGACCAGTGATGGGTCCTACCTTCTCTCCTCGATGCTTGGGGAGGAGGCTTGTGCTGCGGAAGGAGGCACAATCTCTTTTTTACTTCATGCCGCACTACTGAGGAAGCTGTAGTGCTCAACTCGTTTTAACCCGTCACATCCCGACCGATTTCCAACCTCCGATACCCCCCAGTCCCTAGCATTTTCGGAAGAATTTTTTTTTTGGCTCAAACCTTCGCTTTTGGCGAGAAACATCGAAAATTCATAGAAAAATCACCCTCCTGAGGCTATAAATGGTGCTACAGGTGATGAGTCAGCCTTTTATTCTCCCTCTTTCTCAGGGTACCTGGCTAAAGAAAACGAGCTATGGAAGGGTTAACTAATTCAAGCCACTTTAAATTACGTGTTTATTTATGTATTTGGTATGAATTTATGTGTAGTACAATACTATATTGGTTTTCACACATTTATATAGGCAATAAAAGCATTATTCAGTCACCAAACACATCCACATATGGCACCTTCCTTTATGACATTACCACCTCATCACTTCTGTTTGTTTCTTGCTCTAGCTTCTTTATTTCTTTGTCCTCCACCTGAGGAATCATTTTCACTGTTAATTTCGTCATTGGAGAGACCATTGGGCAACATACCGTTACTGGCCAGGTTACTCCTAACAGATGAATTGCCCAGTGTGGGAGGTAGGTGGGGCAGGGGGAGGTTAGGTTGGGCCAGGCAGTATCCCCGCTTGACAACAGGTACAGGAAGGTCTCCATCATATGCCTACCAAAAATCACCCATGAAACTTGAAAAGTGTGCAAATTATGACCCTTGCAATTGCGCGACATACCCGTACGGTGATGGGTGCAACTGTGACAAAACGTTGCGATGTACCCATACGTCGATGGGATTCCTCGGGTTAATGGTGTTCTTATAACTTTCTCTATGGTGTTTTTAGCTTATACTTGTCTTTTAGTTTTGGATTGTTCTATGTCTCTTCGTTTTATGGATCTTACATTGTGTTGGCTTCTTTTTTTTTACTGTTTGTGTTCGGTGGCATATGACCCTTGCTGTTGCACCGCCAAGTCAATTTTTCTTCATTCATTCATTCCCAGAGAAGGATGACCGTTCCTAGCCCTCTAAATATCGCACAATTGTTTTACCATCCTGTGTTTCAAAAGTGTTTGATTTCTGGATGGTGGGGGTGCCCATCATCCACTCACTCAATATAGTGGTGATCTATTTTGGGTAACTCTGTATTGAGTGACAAGCCAAATGATTTACTGTAAACCAGGAAATCATTTAATACGTTGGGTGGTAACCTTATAACCAACCAACATTTGCTCCTTACATGTCAACAAGTGGGTTGGCGGAGGGTTAGTGCCCCTCCCCAGAAAATAACTAACTAAAACTTAGGCAACGTTACGCTGTTGCAACCCTCTATCTGTCCAAATACTTCCCTCACCTCCCTGCACACCTAAGCAAGTACATAATGGTCCTCACCCCCCCAATCTTTTCTTTTAACCTGTCACGTCCTGGCTGATTTTCCACCCAGTCCCGGCCAATTTTGAAAAAAAAAAAAATTTGCTCACACCTCCGCTTTTGGTGAGAAATATCGATAATTCGTAAATAGAGAAATCGCCCTCCTGAGCTTATAAATGTTGCTACAGGTGAGAGTACCCTTACATTTTCATGCTGGTGACAAAGAAAACGAACTATGGGAGGGGTAACTAATTCAAGCCACTTTAAATTACATATTTATTTACTTGTTTGGTACGAAATTATATGTACAAGAGTATATTGGTTTTCACACAATAATACAGGTGATATAAGCGTTGATCACTCGCCAGACACATCAACATATGGCACCTTCCTTTACGACATTACCACCTCATCACTTCTGTTTGTTTCTTCCTCCAGCTTGTTTCTTCCTTTGTCCTTCACCTCAGGAATCACATTCACCGTGGCACGACATGTCTTTACTGGTCACTGCTAATAGGTGAATTGCCGAGAAAATGACGTGTGGGGGGAGGGGGGATCAGGTGGGGGCCAGGCAGTATCCCCGCCTGACACCGGGTAGAGGAAGGTCTCCCACATATGACTACCAAAAATAACCGTGATACTTGAAAAATGTGCAAATGACGGAACTTGCAATTGCATCATGTATGGGTATGTCATCGGGTGTCACCGTGACAGAACGTTGCAATGTGCCCATACGTCGTCGGGACACCTCGGGTTAAAGGTGGGTGTAAGGAGAATGCTTTGAGGACATATAACCTGGGCCCTTCTCTAGATTTTTTTTTTTTTTACTTTTAATTATTTTCAAAAAACTACTTAAGACAGCATTCTACCTATCAAAAGGCATCAGTTCACTACAAGACACATAACTATGTGAAAATTCATGACTCTCTAGCGAATACTATCTGAATTCTGGCCAGGAAATGAAAGCTTTCAGATTTCTTGTGCAGGTCGCATTGAAATCTCTGGGAAAATTATAGATTTTTCTTTTTAATTATTAAAAAATGTAAATACTTAAGACACAGCATTCTACCTATGAAAAGGTGTCAGTTCACTATAAAAAGACACATCTATGTGAAATTTCATGACTCTATAGTGAATACTTTCTGAGTTCTGGTCCAGAAACGAAATCTCTACGCCCTGCCAGCCACCCCGCCGCACTTCTATGGTTGGAACTGGTTGATCCTAGTGATAACAACACCCTCCTCTGAATCTGTCAGGTGGAAGGTAATTAAATACAAACATAAATGCCTCGGATTAGGACTGACCAACAGGTGACGATCAAGGAAAAGACAAAAGGACATGGTACGGATTGCAACATGGAATGTAAGGGGTGTGAATGATGAGGTGAAAGAGAGAGATTGTCCAGGTGCAAGAGGATGCAAATATGAATATATATGGATTAAATGAGACTAAATGGCAAGGCGAGAAAGTGAGAGAGTGGGAGTATAGATGGGGTTTATGTGCAGGAGTAGGTGAGAATGAGAGGGCAAAAGAGGATGTATGTATTGTGTGCAAGAGACGGAAGGAGAATATAAGAGAGTATGGATCAGTTGGTTCAAGGATTGTGTGAATAAGACTGAAAGTGGGAATACAAACGAGGACGATTGTGTGAGTGTATGCGACAATGCAAGATCATGCAAGCAGAGTGAAAGAAGAGTTCTTGGCAAATGTGGAAGCGTGCATGGAAAAGTCCGAGAGGAATGAGAGAGTGTTTTTTACTGGAATATGAAACGAAAAGTAAGGAATGTGAAGGTGGATGGAATAGTTGGTGGGTGGGATGTGACTGCAGAGATGGATGAGAATGGCAGTGCTCCAGTAGACATGTGTGCGGGGAGGGGGTTGGTGATAGCCAATACCCTCTTTAGGCACAAAATGATCCGCAGGTGTACGTGGCGAGTGATAAGAAGGGTGGGTGGTGAACTGAATGAACGAAAGGCAATGACTTATTATGTGTATGTGGATGACAGAATGAACAGTTATGTAATGGATACAAGAACATACAGAGGTTGGGGGAAGGGACTTTCTAACCACCACTTGGTGGTGGTGAAAGTCAAGGTTCAAATGCAATGGAGGAATAGAAGAGGGAAGGACAGGAGTAAGTAGTCCATACAAGGAGATTTGACAGATTGCAAGAGGATGGAAAAAAGGCTGAATATAATTGAAGTGGAGGAGCAACTGGGTAATTATGATATGATGCAGATGGGAATGGTGCAAGATTTTCACAAAAGAAATCTGTGCAGCATGTGAGGTGGTGTGTGGGGCAAAGAGAAGACAAAAGGGGGTGCAAGGAACAACATGGTGGAATGAATAGGTGAGGTAAGCTGTGGTGCGAAAGAAGAAAGTTTATAGTTTATAGTGAATTTGGCTCTCTTTTGTACTGTTTTTACTTTTTCTTGGAAGGAACAGTATGCGGGCCCGTGGCCCTTGGTTCCTTCTACCTTGCATTAAAAAAAAAAAAAAAAAAAGATGGGGAGCAGAGGCATGGAGAAAGTAGAGAGATGGAGGAGAGATTTATATGTAAAGAGGAAGAGAGAGGTGAAAAGAATTGTAAGAAAGAATTAGACGGGAGTGGATGAGGAATTTGGAAGGAATTTGAGTGTACAGTGGAGGGAATGTAAGAACATGTTCTGGAAGGAGGTAAAGACAGACAGGGTGATAAAGAAGTCAGTAGGGAGTGAAAGACAAAAACTGGAGATTGATTGTGGAGAAGGGAGAAAAAGTTGGCAGATGGAAGGGACACTTTAAGGAACTGTCAGACATAAAGAACGAAAGTAATGCGAGTACAAGTGGCTGGGGAATGGCAGGGAGAAGGGGGGTGGTGAGAAGGGCGAAAGTGATCAGCAGATGGAAATAGTGGAAGCAATGAAGAAAGTAAAAAAGGGGAAAGCCGAAGGAATTGTTGGAGTGTGTGGGGAAATGCTGAAGCATTGGGGAGAGATAGCAGTTTAATGAAAGTGGAAGATGTGCAGATTGGCCTTGGAGGACCTTGTTGGAGTCGAGAGTGAGAGCAGTGGAAATGAGGTATTTGAGAGGAGCATGTTGAGTCACATCGAGAGACAGACTGACAAATGAGGAAGTAAAGGAGCATTGTGGTGTGGATGTGAATGTGACAGAAAGCCTTAGGAAAAATTGAATGGTTTGGCCATGTGGAGAGGATGAAGAGCGAGAGACTAATGATGAGAGTCTATGTGAGTGAGGTTGAAGGGGAGGGTAGAGGGAGGGGGAGGCCGAGGATACGATGGAGGGATGGAGTAGTGAGGTTTAGGGAGTGGACTGTAGCACCAGTCGAGCAGGGCGGTACTCCCAAGGTAGATGGAAAGCTGATGACAGGGAGAGCTAGAGTTCCTGTTTCATCAGCCTTCGGGACCACCTCCTGACCATCCTCCTTTGCTGAACTTTTTCAGTGTTTCAGTAAAACAGGGAGTAGGCCAGCAAGCTCTCCAGTACAAGTTCCTCTGACTGTCAACACTAAACTACATGCACATTACACACTTCACTCCCTATTCAAAAGTTAACATAAGAAAAAAAATGGCCTCTACTAACCAAGCCTCGGAGTTCCCAGGGGAGGGAGGAACCACCAAAGCCTCCATCATCCGCCCTTTCCTGGTCACGCTCTATCTTGGCCCCTGGAACCACTGTCTGACTAAGTTCTTCATTTCTGCGACATTCGCAGCCTTTCCTCTAACGCTCTCTCTGTTTAGCACTACCTCTCCTCCTCAAAACCTTATCTTCTCTTCCTGACTGTGACTCAGCTGTCTGAGGTGGCTGATGGCAAACCTTTTTCTGTATCCTCCTACTTTCTCTATACTCATTTCAAAGCCAAAGTTGGCTGGTGTGTTTTTATGCATGCAACAACATATTATCTTGCTCTCGTGTTCCTAAACTTGATTCTTCAGAATTTTCTACTCTCTAGCTTCAGCTTTCCTGTCTTTCTGTGACTAAATATGTCTATGCTGTTTACTTATCCCCTAATTCTACTATGAAAATTTTTTCAATTATCTTAACTCTACATTGGAACACATCATATACATTTCTTCTTCCTCTGAAATCTCCATAGGAGATATAAATATTCACCACCACTTTTGGCACTCCCCTCCTTTCACTGATCCACCTGGTGAACAACCGTACATCTTTTTTATCCTTAATGACCAAGTGCAGTTTGTACAGCACCCTATCAGTATCGCTGACCTCCGCAGGAAGAGTTCCAACATACTTGACTTCTTCCTTACAACTAATCCTTCTTTACTTATACTGTTAATTTTTCCTTTCAATTGGGCTTTTCCGACCACAACCTTATCACCTTAATCTGTCCTATCACAGTAAGGCCTGTGGAACCTCCAAATAAGCGTCAGTTGTGGCACTTTGGAGTTGAGGATTGGGAGGCCCTCAGGCAATACTTTGATTTTCCCTGGAATGACTATTGCTTCCATAGCCGACAGCCATCTGAGTGTGCCTTCGCATTACGGTTATTCTTTCGGGCATGGAAGCATACATTCCTTTCTCATATTCTTTGACTAACGTAAAAAAAAAAACTTGGTTTAATCATGCTTGTTCTAATGCTGTCCGCAACAAGAAGGCCTACAAAAGGTACCAGAGCTAACCCACGCCTGTATCTCATCTCTTTTATGTTTCTGCCTTGAATCGTGCTAAGTCTTCTCTTTGCTCTGCTAAAAATAATTTCATTCGTACTTAACAGTCAGAAATATTCAACTCGAATTTCTTCCGCTCCTTCTGGCATCTTGCCAAAAACCTTTCTAACCTCATCTTCCTTCCCTCCTCTTTTCCGCCCTGATGGCTCTGTAGCTATTTCTTCTACTGATAAAGCAGAACTCTTTGCTCAGACTCTCTCCTCCAGCTGCACCAAAGACAATTACGGTGCTGTTCCTCTGTCTCTTCCCCCCTCTCACTTCCTCATGGCTGACATTAAAATGTCTTCAGTTGATGTACTTTCTGCCATCACTGGCTTCAATACTAATAAGGCATATAGGCGCGATGGGTTCCCTCCTGTTGTCCTCAAGAACTGTGCTTCTGTGCTTACACCCAGCCTAGGTAAACTCTTTCGCCTTTGTCAACTTGCACCTTGCCTTCTTGCTGGAAGTTTGCTCTCATTAAGCCAGTCCCAAAGAAGGGTGACATTCCCATCCCTCTAACTTAGGGGTGTCAAACTCATGGCCCGCAGGCCAATTGCGGCCTTCGGGATGGTCATAAACAGCCTGCGAGATGACGGTAAGATTTATCAGTCCGTGAAACTATAACTAATATGAATTAAAATATAATATTAAGAGAAAGAAAATTCATAAACTGCCTTTTATTCATAATAGCAATAATTTTATTTCAATTAAAATTACTAGTAATATCGCTTTTATAAAGGGAAACTTCTCGTAAATAAATGTCACGAATCCGTTTAAAACCGAAGACGCAGCCACTGCTGGTATCTGAAGGCAGGAGCCGCCAGGCCAAAACCTTTTTGACTGTCACGAAAGACACGGAGCAGCGGTGTACGCCAGCACTACACTGATTAAACCTCGCTGCTTTTTTTTTTTTTTCCGAAATCGTGAGTTATACTTCACATTTTAATAACTCAGCTAATCGAACTTTGACTAAATATATGCAGAAGTGAGGTGCACCTTTGAAATAAAGTAGGAAAACGTCAAAACCAGTAACCACCACCTTGTGCCAGGCTCCGCTACTGTAGGCTGTGCCACCATGTGTGCAGGTTCAGGTTGTGTGGCCGGTTTTACTGAATTATTTATTATTGTTTTCGAGCGCTGTAAATTTTTAAAATGTAAAAAAATATAAATCATCTGTTTATCTGCCTTCCAGGCTCTCTCTCTCTCTCTCTCTCTCTCTCTCTCTCTCTCTCTCTCTCTGGTTGTTTGACTGTCTTTACGGCTCTTGCAAATACGTAAAGGTATACTGTATACCTTTGCTGGCCCTCGAGACCGTAACTAAATTAAGAATTGGCCCTCGAAAGATTTTGAGTTTGTCACCCCTGCTGTAGGAGGCCAATGCTCCTGTCCACACGGCACAGGCGGCAGTGAATGAAGCAGCCGACTGTGGCTTGGAACTGTTACCTCATGTGCCTTACTCAACCGGCCTGGCTCCGTCTAATTTCTGTTTCCCCAAACTGAAATCCCACATACCTCCACAAATGCTATTGCTATTAAAGAGGATCCGGATCCAGATCAGTCCAAAAATTTAATCAATTCTTTCTTGGTCCATGGCCCTTTTTTTCCACAAAATTTCATTGAAATTCATTGAGAGCTTTGGGAGATACTGTGCGGGATACTCCGGATCTGGATCCGGATCCACCCCAAAATTTAATAATTTCTTTCTTGGTCCATGGCCCACCCCTCACCAAAGTTTCAGCAAAATCAATCATAACTTTTCCAGTAATCCTGCTAACACAGACAAACAAACAAACAAACGCGGGCAAATACGTAACCTCCTTGGCGGAGGTAGTGATGCTGAAGTCGTGCATGCTGGTGAGGCATACTTGGCTGCTCAAGATGCGATCTTATTCCGCGACAGGATAGTAATGCTTGAACGCTGGTGGACCAAGTGCATTGTACACCCGAAAGCACTAATCCCCCCCCCTTGTAGCCAGAGTCGCGGCCATTAACGATCGGACACCCCACACCCATTG
>JAGKTI010040169.1:0-10448 GCA_018397915.1 Birgus latro
AAAAATAACACAGAGTCACTCAAGTGACGCCCCGCGGTATGATCCATTGCACCCTACCATCATGAAAGTGACGACCCGTGGTTAAGAGGTTAACCACCCCAGTCCCGACCGTTTTTTTACCCAGCCGACCCCCAGATCCCGGCCGATTTTCAACTTTTTGTTGTTGTTGTTGTCTCAAACCTCCACTTTTGGTGAGAAACATCGAAAATTAAGAGAAATCGCAGTCATGAGGTCAAAAATGTTGATACAGGTGTCATTTAGCCTTTCATTTTCCTTCTTTTTCAGGGTACCTGGCTAAAGAAAACGAACCATGGAAGGGTTAACTAATTCAAGCCACTTTAAATTATGTATTTATTTATTTATTTATTTGGTACGAATTTATGTGTAGTACAAGTCTATATTGGTTTTCACACAATAATATAGTGGATACAAGCATTGTTCACTCACCCAAATCCCCAGTATATGGCACCTTCCTTTACGACATTACCACCCCGTCACTTCTGTTTGTTTCTACCTCTAGCTTCTTTGTTGCTTTGTCCTCCACCTCAGGAATCACTTTCACCATGAATTTCATCATTGGAGAGACCGTGGGGCAACATACTTTTACTGGCCAGATTCCTGGTAACCCGTGAATTGCCCAGTGTGGGGGGAGGGGGGGAGGGGGGTTAGGTGGGGCCAGGCAGTTTCCTCGCTTGACAGCAGGTAGAGGAAGGTCTTCCACATATGCCTACCAAAAATCACCCGCGAATGTTGAAAAATGTGCACACAATGGATCTTGCGATTGAGTGACATACGATGCACGTCTGTGGGTCTGTCCACGGAAAAAAGTAGCGACGTGCATCATACGTCGGTGGGTCTCGGTGGGTTAAGAATAAACTTGAAAACTTTTGAGACACAAGATGTAAAGGCAGGGTGATAGTTAAGGGGATGGGAATTATCACCCCTTTCTGGGACAGGCTGAATTAGAGCAAACTTCTAGCAAGAAGGAAATGTACAAGTTGGTAGACAAAGGCGAGTGTTTACCTAGGCTGCGTGCAAGCACAGAACCACAGTTCTTGAAGACAACAGGAAGGACCCCATCAGGCTCATATTCCTTGTTAGTACTGAGCACAGTGATGGCAGTAATACATCAATTGAAGATATTTTAAGCAGCCACGTCCTGTCGACGTATATACACGTCTGAACGTTTTGTCATGCTGAGTCCCACTGACACTTATAAACGTCTGGCAATTGCGAGGTCCGTCATTTGCACATTTGTCAAGTTTTGCGGGTAATTTTTGGTAGGCACATGTGGGAGACCTTCCTCTGCCCTTTGCCAGGCGGCAACACTGCCTGGCCACGCGTGACCCCATCCCACACGTGCCATTTTCTCAGCACCTCACCTGTTAGCAGTGACCTGGCCAGTAAAGACATGTCGCACCACGGTCTCTCTGACGACGAAATTCAAGGCGAAAGTGATTCATGATGTGGCGCCAGAGGAAGAAACGGCAGAAGTGATGAGCAGGTAATGTCGCCAAGGAAGGTGCAGTATGTTGATGAGTTTGGTGAGCGAAACAATACTTACATCGCCTCTAATATTGTGTGAAAACCAATATACTCTTGTACTACATATGAATTCGTACAAAGTAAATAAATATCAACATATTCTGGGTGGTTTGGAATAGTAACCCCTCCCATTGAAAACATGTCTGGATTGGGGCTCGAGAGGAGACAGTACCAGGTGAGGGGAAGGTCACCTGTACAGGGCACTTCTAAGCTCAGGTGAGCACTTTCTCTCTGAATTTTCGATGTTCCTTGTAAAAAGTGGAGGTTTTAGCCCAAAAAAAAAAATAAACTTTTTGAAAATCTGCCGGAATTGGGGGGGGGGGAAATCTGCCGGGGTGCAGTGGGTTTACAGTATATGCCCCATGAGGAAGTCAGAAGAGGGGAGTGATGGACGAACAGCACTAGAATCATCTTAGGTGGATTTGGAGGAGGAAGCCTGAGTGTAGTGCTCTGCTTTATCACTAAAAGGAATTGCTACCCAGCCATCAGAGTGGAACAGAGGAGGGAAGAATGATGAGGTAATAGTTGTTAGAAAGGTTTTTGGCAAGGTGCCAGAAGGAGAGAGAAAATTTTGAGATGGATTTCAGAGCATTTAGTACGAATGAAACTATTTTCAGCAGAGTGAAGACCAGATTCAGCACGATTCTGGGCAGAAACATATAAGATGTGGAATTACAGTGTGAATTACGGTTTTGTAAGCTTGCCTTGTTGTGGATAATATTATAACAAGAGTGATTAAATGAAGTTTTTTTGCATTAGGGTATGTGAAAGGAATGTATACTTCCATGCCCGAGAGGATAACTTCCATAATGTGCAAGGCACACTCAGGTGGATCATGGCCATGAATAGCAATAATCATCCCAGGGAAAATGAAAGAAGTACTGGCTGAGGGTCTCCCAGTCAGCAGCTCCAAAGTGCCACAACCTTTGCTGATTGGAAGGGTGCACAGGCCTTATTGGAGTGACAGGACAGATTAAGGTGATTAGATTGTGATTGGAGGAACCCAACAGAAAGAAAGGATTAACAGCTTAAGCAAATGGATTAATTGTCAGGAAGAGGTCAAGTATGTTGGAATTCACTCAAAGATGGTCATGGATATGGGTAGGGTGCTGTACAAGCTGCTCTAAGTCATTAAGGATAGAAAAGATGTAGTATTGTTCACCAGGTGGATCAGTGAAAGGAGAGCCAAAGTTGGTGGCAAACATTAAAATCTCGTAGAATAGAGATTTCAGAGGAAGGACAAATTGATGAGATGTGTTCCATTTTAGAACTAAAATTGCTGAACAATTTTTCATAGACAGTAAAATTAAGAGATAAGTAAATAGTACCTGTCTGAGAATGACGGGAAAGCCGAAACCAGAGGGTAAATAAATGAAAAGATTCAAGTTCAGGAAGATGAGAGCAGGATATGTTGTTGGAAACATATACACAACAACCACTTTTGGCTTTAACCCGCCAAGTCCAGACCGGTTTTTTACCCAGCCTACCCCCAGATCCCGACCGATTTTCGACTTTTCGTTTTTTGGCTGAAACCTTCGCTTTGGGTGAGAATCATCGAAAATTCATAGTGAAATCGCGATCCTGAGGTAAAAAAATGTTGATACAGGTGTCACTCAACCTTACGTTTTCCTTCTTTTTCAGGGTACCTGGCTAAGAAAACGAACTATGGAAGGGTTGACTAATTCAAGCCACTTTAAATTACGTATTTATTTCATTTATTTGGTACGAATTTATGTGTAGTAAAAGTATATAATGGTTTTCACACAATAATATAGGCGTTTATAAGCACCGTTCACTTACCCAAAACCCCAGTATATGGCACCTTCCTTTACGACATTACCACCTCATCACTTCTGTTTGTTTCTACCTCTAGCTTCTTTGTTTCTTTGTCCTCCACCTCAGGAATCACTTTCACCGTGAATTTCGTCATTAGAGAGACCGTGGGGCAACATATATTTACTGGCTAGGTTACTGCTAACAGGTGAATTGCCCAGTGAGGGGGAGAGGGGGGAAGGGGGGGTTAGAAGGGGCCAGGCAGTATCCTGCTTGTCAGCAGGTAGAGGAAGGTCTCCCACATATGCATACCACAAATCACCCGCGAATGTTGAAAAACGTGCACACAATGGGCCTAGCAATTGGGTGACGTACGATGCACGGAAAAAGTAGCGATGTGCATCGTACGTCGATGGGACTCGGCGGGTTAAAATGAAGATAGGGAAAGTAGGAGGATACAGAGAACTGTTGCTATCAGTCATTTCAGACAGTTGAGTCTCTCTCTTTGTTACTGAAACACTGAAAAAGTGTGATGTGTAGACCAGGAGAGGTGGTCGTCAACAGAGAGAAAGTTAGTGAAAAGGCTGCAAACGTTGCAGAAATAAAGAAGTGAGTCAGACGGTGCTTCCAGCATCTCCCTTGGTCGTAACAGGGAGAGGGGTAGATGGTTGAGGCTTTAATGGTTCCCGCCACACTGGGACTCCGAAGCTTCGTGATACGACGCCATCTTTATAAAAATTTGGATAGGAAGTGTAGTGTGTAATATGCATGTAGTTTGGTGTTGACAGTTAGAGGAACTTGTATGGGAGAGCATGCTGGACTACTCTGTGTGTTGCTGAAACACTGAAAAAGTTCAGTGAAAGGGTATTGGTCAAAAGCTAGTCTGGAGGTCAGATGAAACAGGAGCTCCAGCAATCCCTGCCATCAGCTCTCCATCACACTTGAAAGTATTGCCTTGTTCGACTGATGCTACAGCCTACTCCTGTGTGTGCGTGTGTGTGTGTGTGTGTGCGTGTGTGTGTGTGTGTGCGTGTGTGTGTGTGTGTATGTATGTATGTGTGTGTGTGTACCATCATTCTGTATGTGTATATACTACCATTCTGTGTGTGTGTGTGTGTGTGTGCGTGTGTATACCTTCATTTTGTACGTGTGTATAGTACTATCATCCTATGTGTGTGTGTGTGGTGTGAATACCTTCATTATGTACTTGAGTATATGTTATCATCCTATGTGTGTGTGTGTGTGTGTGTGTGTGTGTGTGTGGGCTACTGTCATCCTGTGTGTGTGGGCTACTGTCATCCTGTGTGTGTGTGTGTGTGTGTGTGTGTGTGTGTGTGTGTGTGTGTGTGTGGTTGTGTAGCATCATTCCATACATCACAAAATAAAGTCTCTGGGGCGAAAATCTGTTGGGCAACGAATTCGGTGTTGTTGTTTGTCTATGTCCACTGCTGTAGTGTCGGTAAGAAATTCTTTAGTCCTTGTTGCAGCTGCCCACCATTCCTTGCTGGGCCCCAAGATGTGAGAAGACACAGCGCTTTCGCTTTTTTTATCAATTCTCTACGGTTTTCCCTTTTGTTTAGGGGATTTCATTAGGATTTACGAGTCATCCAACGGACTTAGAAGCTTTAATTAACCCGTCACGTCCCGACCGATTTCCAACCTACGATACCCCAAAATCCCGAGCATTTTTGGATAAAATTTTTATTGGCTCCAACCTTCGCTTATGGTGAGAAACACCGAAAATTCACAGAGAAATCGCGATCCTGTGCTTAAAAATGTTGATACAGGTGTCATGCAACCTTACGTTTTCCTTATTTTTCAGGGTACCAGGCTAAAGAAAACGAACTATGGAAGGGTTAACTAATTCAAGCCACTTTCAGTTACGTATTTATTTATGTATTCGGTACGAATTTATGTGTAGTAACTGACTATATTGGTTTTCACACATTTATATAGGCAATAGAAGCATTGTTCAGTCGCCAAACGCATCCACATATGGCACCTTCCTTTATGACATTACCACCTCATCACTTCTGTTTGTTTCTTGCTCTAGCTCCTTTATTTCTTTGTCCTCCACCTCAGGAATCACGTTCATCGTGAAAATCGTCATTGAAGAGATCGTGGGGCAACATACCTTTACTGGCCAGCTTACTGCTAACAGGTGAATTGCCCAGTGTGTGTGGGGGGGAGGGGGGGGAGCGTGGGTTAGGTGGGGCCAGGCAGTATCCCCGCTTGACAGCAGGTAGAGGAAGGTCTCCCACGTATGCCTACCAAAAATCACCCATGAAACTTGAAAATTGTGCAAATTATGACTCTTGCAATTGCGCGACGTTACCGTACATTGATGGGTGTAGCTATGACAAAACATCGCGACGTACCCATACGTCGATGGGATTCCTCGGGTTAATACCTACCCGGAGGTACAATAACTGAAGAGAGTAAATGGTACGCTACTCTCACCGAATCTAGTTACTACTTGTGCTGGTATTTTCGTAATAACATTATCTGAGTTTCACAATAAAAAAAATAACAGCTAGAGGACAACAGAGAAGATTATCAGCACATTTTTTTTAATTTTCATCACCTTCAGTCTCTCCAAATATTAAATCGTCTAGAGGTAACTGGCATAAAGTATCAAACGAACATCATTAGTCCCTTCAGTCCGAGTAAGGAATTTGTTGTACTGTGGCTATCTCAAAACTGTATTCAGCTAAAGAAAGAGTTGTCGATTCGGAGGGTGTGCTATATCATTCATTAACTCCTTTAGTGTTAGGGCGCTCTCCCAGGTGGAATGAAATCGTGTGCCAACAGGAAGGATTAAAGGATTAAAGAATCCCCGAGCTAGACCTTACAATGAGATCATAGCCCCGCTAGGTAACAGGAGGGCGCTACCCCTCCCGGCACGGCAGTCCCGGGCGCGGCTGGAACTCGCGACCCCCCGGTCCCGAGCTCGATGCTCTACCTCTGAGCTACCGTGCCCTGGCAACAGGAAGGATGCACTACAAACAACTTGTTGTCATGCAGTGGCGGGTAAGAGACTTGCGTGTTATCATCTGTACACGACTGACCTTGGCTCGTATTCGGCTAAGGAAGCTTCCAAACACCTCTTTTTGCGATTTATTTTTGAATGTGGAAAGTTAATATCCATTTGTCCGTTGTTTATGGAGAGTAAGGCAATTAGGGGAGGATTTATATAACTCAAAAGATGATAGTAATATGTAATAAAAGAAATACATCGCTTAAGAAAAAATGTTAGGAAGCTTCCTTAACCGATTAGATACGTGCTCTTGAGTTGTCTGCCGTCGGGTAAGCCACTCAGACGACTCTTGACATGCAGCGGTAATAAGTCATCATGGTGACTGGCAAGTCTGTTAGAGAGGCAAGTGCTTGTATTATCGTCAGGTGAAGAGGATCTCTAATACTGTAGCCAATTAAGCGTTTTTATTCTAGATCTAGAGATTTTAATAAAATCTAGCTTTATCATAAGACACTTCTACAAAATGTTGGCAAAATTCCAATGATTATAGTCTCTTTTCTAACGATTTCCGGGATTTATTTTTTAATTAGTGTCATTCTACCTGTTTGTGAATGCATGTTAAGCGGCATTCGTTGCGATGGATTTGATAACACCACTCTCTTCCCCCCGCTTCCTTACTAATTTATTTTGCGTGTTACACCTTAACTTACTTTTCATTTCTTTATCGTTGTATTGTTGTTACTTTTAAACGATTTTCTTAGACGAGGTCTTTCGAGGTACATCGATGAAATAAAACCTTCATTAATCCCTTCATGTCAGAGGATGTTTCCTAAATGCATTAAACTATCTAGTCACCAAGAATAAATGTGGTAATACATCATCATAATGAAGGGATTAATATTAAGTTGAATGTTATCTGTCTTTTAATAAAAGAAAAATTGGCATTGCTTGTAAAAGTAACTATGCAAATAAAATTTTGTTCTTAATTGCCATTAAGTCTTTCACTCGGCCGGCGTTTGTTTACACTGTTCTTGCAACTGACAGACGATTCTCTTTGCATAAGGAAAGATATCTTCGTACTGAAGAGCTGACCATAAAATATTTCGCTCGATCTCCAGCGCAAGGTATTTGTTAACTTAAAATATCTTTCATAAATCTCTTGTAGTTTGAGCCAGACATAATATTACCCCGTCCACACCGATATCATATTTTTTCCTTATGTGTGTGCTACTTACAGACCTTTCTATGTAGGTTAGGAGACTTTTCGAAAAGGGAGTCAGATACAACCTCCTTTATCACAGGGGCACTCTCCCATAATAACAATAATCATCCTGAGGTAGCAGCAGTAGCGGTAGTAGTCCTTGCAGCCCCAGGTTCATCTGCAACGTGAACCTGGTGGACTGAAGGCTGAAGATGTCCTTATCACACAGTCCACCATCCTATGGGGATATAGCTAAGGGACTTTTGTGTAACCTGGCAGTTTAACCAACCGGTTATATCGGTGCCACCACCATGAAGGCATCCCTTTCTAGTGCAGTCATGAACACTAATAAGGGGACAGGGTAAACCAGAGGGCAAGTCCCTCTTCTCCCCCTCCTTACCCAACCAAAGCACTGACTTGTTGGGTGGGTGGATCGGAGATCTGAAGCTTCGCTCACTCTCGCCTCTTGTCGCATGTAATGTCAGTTTAATTTATCATACTAACAGGTGTATAATACCGTGCATAGATCTACGTCCAGTTCCATGAGAAGATATTATAACGAAGTTTTAGAAGATTTCACTAGAATGGCAACACTGTATAGAGTTGCGAGTTTGTATATAAATATATTTACAACGTCTTAGAAACTATATTAAAATCAAATTAACAGGGACAAATTTTATTATTACAAGCCACTTAAGTCGTCTCCTGCGTTGTCGTCAGGGGAGCAACATATCCAACAACCCAATCAATCTCCTACCGACTCAAAGCATCCAACACAATCCACCGACCCATCCCGCCCCCCCTCTTCCACTCGCCCTTCTCAGACATCTGTGCGGCCCACTCAGCTCGCGTTTCCCGGTTATCCTACCTGGCCACCCAAGAATTCCAACCACCAAGATCACCTAACAATGCCACCCAACACATCCAGCGACATAATGCACCAAACCAGCAATCCACGCAGAGCACATCGGCCACGCAGTCTTCAGAGCCACCCTGGCAGCTCACCGTTTCCACACACAATGGCGACCCACTCTGCCCACACATTCCGATGACCAATCTTGCCCACCAACCTCGGTCACTCATACTACCCACCCACAAATGCCACCCACCGTGCTCACCCAACAATGTCTTTAATCACATCCACCCACCCAACCTTCCCATCGTACCCACCCATCTTTCCCTGAATACTCACCCACCTGCCCACGCATCTCACCCTGGAAACCCACCCAACCGATCCAGCCACTCCTCCCTTCGGCCAACCCGCCCACCACATGCCCAACCACCCTTCTTACCCAACCCCCATTCTCCTCAACATCCCACCCACACATTCTAACTCCATTCATCCTAACCTACCGATCCCTTCCCGACCACCCACCGATCCAGTCATTCACCCACCCAGCCCACCCCATGGATCCACCCACCAACCCATCTACCCCTACAGCCCACCTCAAGACACCCCACACAGTCCCACCCAACCAACCTGCCCCAGCCTTACCAACCATCCTGCCCACTCACGGTGGCAATGCACCGAACCACAAAACTCACCAATTCAACCTCATTCACCGCACCCACCTACCCACTGACTCCGAAACACACACACACACACACACACACACACACACACACACACACACACAGTCGCAGTAAGACACGGAGACAGTAAGACACAAACACTGAGAAACCCGCATACACACACACACACACATACACTCACACACACACACACACACACACATACATGCACACACACAAACAAACTCGTGACTCAAGTACAGACACAACACATATACACACACAGACACGTGCATACAAAGACACACTCGCTCATAAAGACACACGTAAACACAAACACACACACGGATAGACATAAGCACACACAGACAGCCACACACACACTGAGACAGACAGACGCACACGCCGAACAAAGTAATATTTCGTTCACGCTTTTGTGTGTGTATGAGAGTATACCATAAAGGGATATCACGAGCATATGGTTAGAAGCTGAGAGTTGTACTGAGTAACCTAGTGTGGGGAAAAGGGAAAACAGCTCGTGTGGTTAATGCCGCAGGTTATAGTCAAGTGTGTGCTTCATTGCAACCATACTAAGCAGTATTTTGGAGGATTTAGCCTCATCCTTTGAATTTCAACTGACATGACATCTCAAAAACCATGCAAGGATAGTTTCGCATCCATATGAGTCGACAAAAATGTTATACAAACTTATGCCAACTCATGCTTTAACATATGTATAAGAGATGTGCACACCTATGTCGTGAGGGGTGATCGGTGTGTGACACGTAATACTGCTGGGCCACAGGGATGAGGTTATTTGGTCTGTGCCCATTGTCGGACATATAAAAATAATAATAATAATAATATCCACTTTCAAATTACGTATATGTAAAGCATACAGATGAGGGTATACATCAGTATAATTGTCAGAGACTGACTGCATACATCACTGTTGCTTCCCCATGTAGAGCAGGAATGGAAACGTGAGAGTATTTAAAGCGTGCGATGACATTATATAGCACCATGTTCTGCAGGAAGAGCTGAGACAGAGAGATGAAGCCGGCAAGGCCAAGGGATGGGGTGGGAACTGAGGGAGGGGTGGAATGGTTTGAGGCCGGTGAAAGTGAAGGATGAGAGATGGAAGTCTTGTTTATTGTTCTAACAGCAGCTTTGGCATACATCCTTTATTGTAGCGATGTTATGGATTTATGTCCATTATAATTCCATTAGTATTATATTATCAAGCAATAAGATCAATGAACGAATAATTTGATAAAACCTAATAAATTATTACTATACAAGTTTCATTATTGACTGCTGTTCACACTGTTGGATTATTCTACAGTCAACCACCAAACGGTATTTCATGAGTTGGGATCAGTATTCCTCAGGGAGATCAAGCATAGAGGATAATACGTGGCTAAAGTTTTGAACTACTCT
>JAGKTI010040170.1:0-10448 GCA_018397915.1 Birgus latro
ACGGACTCCAGTGGTGGGGCTGAGCAACGCCAACAATCTCTCCGCTGACCTCACCAAGGACATGACGTAGGAGAAGCCGATAAAGTTACTCTTTGGTGGGACGAGTCTGATGCCTGGTGGAGGGGCACCGGGTCTAGCCAGAGTCTCACCAACCATCACCAGCATGAGCAGCAGCCCTCATCCTTGGCCCTGGCAAAAGAGGTACGGCCGTGTGAGCCAACAAAAGAAGCCATACTGAATGATACCTCTGTAAGCGATGATGAATATACTATTTCTCATGAGCAGTTGATACTTTACTCTTGCATTAGAAGCTGTTGTTATGTAGATAATATACATGTTTGCTTATCGACTGTGCAAAGGTCAATAACTATCTATGGTTTTAAGATTCGAAAAGAGAGGTTTTGCAGCTTCCGTTTCCCTTTTTCCAATCTTCTGCAACTGAACATACCCTGTCACATCTCTTTATTTCCCTGAACTTATATTTTAAACAACCATCTTGTGTTAAAAAGGACCTATAAACACTGAGATTCTGAATTAGATGTTTTCTTTTTTTATTTTTTTTCATACTCCAACCTCCTGCTGTTAGATCTCTGATACGACGTTCATCTGCCATCTGGCTCGCATCCTTCACTTTTACTTTACTATGACTCATCCATATGCTTGTGCATCTAGACATCTGGCAGTTTAGTGGGCTGTTTCCAGGTATTACGTGCAAGCTCGAATCCCCATGAGGTGACTGAATTTTTTCAGTCATGTAATGCCACCAGAAGTGTAGACCAGCCACCTGTCCTAAAATGTTACAGACTACGTTAGCAAAACTCGGGTATCTACACGTAGCAAGGAGTAATATGGTACTTGCTGTAACTAGTGACGATTATTCGGCTTTCTTTCTGCGTTTTCTTGTGAATGAAAGACCACAATGTAACAACGTAATATGAGCACCATTGCCCTTGATCTCGATGAATTTAAGCCACAGTGATGTTTTTCTGTGTTTCGATAGTATGTCCGGTGGCTGCATGTAACTATGACTATCATAAACATTACCTTACTTTAATAGGTTACAAAACATTAGGTTATACGGCTTCTGAAACTACCTGTATCAACCTACAAGTGGTTTTCTCTGTACCTCAGGAATAAATTCCAGACTATCACAACTATTTTACATACATTTGTGACTACGCCGTGGGAAATGGCAAGTCGGTCTTGTACTATACATACCAACAAAACTTTACAATAGTTCTGTAAAATAATTTGGAATTACAGGCAGAAAAAAACTATCGAGAACATGTATTTCAGAACTCCTTGTATTAAGTAAACACGCACACACACACACACANGACTACGCCGTGGGAAATGGCAAGTCAGTCATGTACATATCAACAAAACTTTACAATAGTTCTATAAAATAATTTGGAATTACAGGCAGAAAAGAACTATCGAGAACATGTATTTCAGAACTCCTTGTATTAAGTAAACACACACACACACACACACACACACACACAGCAAGAGTAACAACGCACGTTTTGTTAAATAATTTCACTGTCATATAAGGTAACATAATATGTTTGCTGTTCTTTGGGAGAGATCTTTATCAGGTGACTGATCTGCTGTCTGGAAGAACGCAAGTCCGATCCCAGGTTGGGGCAGGGAACTGTCTGATGATATGAATTTCCTTATACAGACTTTACTGATTTTCTTCAGGATCAACCAACATGGAAAAAAAAAAAAAGTCTCTCATTCCATAATCATATTCTTGAATGAGGTAGCCACAGCATGCAGTAAATGAAATGTGCTTATTACTGTCAGTGTGGTCACATGTGCAGGTCTGTGGCACGTAAGAGTATTGTTAGGCCTCACGGAAAGGACTTGCACGTTTATGGCCGGAGTAAGTCATTAAAAAAAAAAAAAGTAATTCCGACTGCTGCTTCAAGATGACTCATTTCCATCACATGTATCCCCCAAGCAAACAGCTGGTGGTCTAGGGGAAGAGTACCCGAGGCGGACTGATAGTCGTAATTGGTGAGAATATCCTACAGGTGACTGAGGATTTCTGTTCCTTAAAATGCTACCAGGGGCGTACGTCGGCCCCCTACTCTTAAATCCTTGAATACGGTGACTTTGTATTTAATATATTCTTCTTTCTTCAACTTCCTAACGGCCTCTCGTATTGAAGGGGTTAATGAAGGCAACATCCATTACTCTTGTCAGAAAAGTGTTTCTTAAGCTGAAAAAGAAATCTGAAAATAGTAAGAGTACAAAAATAATGACTTCCCCAGGCTGTAAGGGTTCAGTGTTCCACCCACCGATCCCTATGCTCCAAAGTTTTATGTTTCCGTATTTCTCTGGCAAGCTTTTTGTTTTTAATGTGTCTAACTCTCACCACAGAAATCATGACCCCCTCCTCCTACGTGCCCCATTTCTTCACAAGTCACCAGTCATCGAATAACATTCGTCAGTGTCGGAATAAAGACATGATCATGATATTTTTTTTTTTTTACCTTTGAATCTCCATTTTTATCGTTATCGTGTCACAAGCGAAATCATCCATTACTGCTTGTATTTTAACATGTCATATACTTTGCGTCTTAGTGAGGATGGGATTGGTAAGATTAACACTTCAGGCTTTTGTGAATCACTCTCAGCTGAATGAAATCCTTTAAATAGGTCACTGAAGTTATCATGGTCGTGAGAGAGTTAATGGAGCCGATATTAAGACTCAGGCTCCTGTTGTCCACTCTCAACTGAATAAAGTCATCTGACGTCAGCTGGAATAGAGTACGAGAGTTGTCATACTAGGAGAGGGCTCATAAAACAAGTACAATCCTTTCAGGCTCCCAAGACCCAATTTCAGTTCAGTATATGAGCTGGGATAGACTACTAGAGTCCTGCAGGCTTTAAGAGGGTAAACGGTACCAGTATCTACGCTTCCAGGCTCATATGACTTACTCTCAGATGAATAAAAAAGCTCGACGTTATCTGTAATAGAGTACTAGGATTGTCTGCACCATGAGAGGGGTAACACTCCCATACATATGCCATGCCTGGAAATAAGGGGAAAACAGGACTTTCCAGGTACAGTATATCTGCCATGTCGCAGAAAGTGACTGAAGGGACAGTGACTGGGACTAAAGAATCTCCTACTTAGCTTTGTTTTTGGTATTTTTTCGTAGGTATATGATGAGCCCAATGCCGAACACAATGCTCGCATGTTAACTTTTCCTGAAAATGCCAACTCGCCATCTTGAATGTTAAGCTGTTACAATCGATGCACACCAAAATATGAGGAAAGGATTGTTCTGTTGTGCTACTACGATACTGGAAATAACCTGCTAAAGGAAAGTCTCCGCCATGTTAAGTTGGGCAAACTATAATGTTGCATGCAGCATCGTACCTAATGCGACACAGGAGAGAGAGAGAGAGAGAGAGATTATTATGCATGAAACTTTCCTTGTGCATTATTCCGTCAGTAATTTGATGCTAGATCTTCCCATCCTTCTTTAAACTGGGTTAGGACGACAGTGATAAGGATGACTGTTAGTCCATTGGTACCTTATCTAAGAGTGCTCCCATTCACAGATATTGAAAAATTTATTACAAGGATTGTTTCATGAGAATGTAATTCATTTATGATACCCATATTTTGCTGAAATAACGTTAAGATTAGGACCGCAGAATGTTGTTTTCCCGTCGAGGCTAGGTCCCGTAAAAGTTGGTTTGCATGTAAAATTGCTGAAGTATCTGAGAGAGAAAGAGAGAGAAAGAGAAAGAAGGTTGTATTATAGGAATAAAGTCTCTCCTTAAACTTTCACCGACGTAGTAACTCAGACTGACCCAGTACAACCTGATTATGAAAGGATACAAATGCGCAATACTAACCAGGAGAACGTGAATTGGTGCGACAGCCATGGAGCAGACTGTTGCCTGAACGTCGTGAATCACTCCTGGTCACTGACTGTCTAATGCCGCTCCCCCTCCCTTCTTCCCTCACTGCCTGCCACCTCCTCCCCGCTTCCCTCACCCCCTCCCCTACCCTCCTGCCACCCTCACAACCCTAACCCTCCATGTCTTCCTTATATCCCCATCTCCCTCCCATCAGCCTAACTTGTGCACATTTCCCTAATTACCTCCTCTCATGAGACCCTTAGGCTAATTCTTTTTTATCTCAGCCTTCTTGTACGTAAAAATGAATGTGATATCTGGACTGTAAATTCGTCCCTTGAGGGTCGTATTCTGGGAGAGGATTGTAGCTTGTCAAAAAAATTAAATCACTCTTAATGACAAATCTCTTAGTTAATAAGAACACCAAGCCTTCCTTTCCTTTTTAGCACACTCACACGCGTAGGAAAGGGTTTAAGCGACCGTTTTCCAATAATTAAATTTCTCCCTTAACTCCCAAATGGCCAATAAGGGTTAATGGTGACTGGAATATGTTAACTCTTTGGTATCCATTGTATTGGTTGGTAATTAGCGGTGATGAGAGGTATATTTCTGTCACCTTTACATGACTGGGATTTTGTACAGCTTATCTCTCACTATAATGGCAGAATAAGTCAGTGCTGCCTTTCCACACGTTTATTTATTGTCTGGGGATTCTTTTTTTCTCTGTATGTATCTGTTTATCATTTGATTGACGTTCTCTTTCATACCCATCCGTTTATCTGCCTGTTTATCTATCAGAAACCTATCTACCTATCTATCTTCCTATCTGTATGTCTGTCTCTCCGTATATGTCTATTTTGTCCAACTGTCTATCTGGCTAGGTAACTGTCTTCCTCTCTGTCTGTCTCTTCAACTATCTGTCTGTCTGTCTATCTGTTTATCTGTCTTTCGTATGATATTCCTTATTCATAAAAAAAATGGTTTAAAAGTCACTGTGCACTTTTTTTTATTCCTAGACAATATAATTAATAAAAACCTTTAGCTATAATTAAATAAAGGCATTTGATAAAAAGTTAAATGAACTTATATTATGTTGTCCTTTTGTTAATACCTGCTAGAATTATGCTATGTTTTAAAATAAATTCTGAATAATTAGCTTTTCACATAATACACCATAATATTTAAATGCACGGAGACTTTTTGGTCACCCTCTATCTATGGCATAACATTTTTTGTTTCCACCTGCTTTATCATCTCCCTCTCTCTCTCTCTCATATATATAGATAGATAGATATTGATAGATAAATAGATAGATATCATAATCGCCATCCGAACCTGTGGTACTTTCCTACCCTAGGGCAAGTTTTTTTTCTTTTATGCTAGGAAGAAGGAACCAAAGGCCAAGAGCCCACAAACCGTTCGTTTCAAGAAAAAAATAAAAACAGTATAAGAGAGAGCCAAAATCAAGATCCGATCATTTCCAGATGCCTGGACACACTGCGTTTAAAAGACTGGAAATCATAGGGTGTAGGAAATACAGACAGAGGGAGACAGTTCCAGAGTTGACCTGTTGCATAAATGAAGGACTGGGAGAAACGGTTAACTCTTGCATTACAGAGCTGGACAGAGAAGGGATGAGAGTTTGTTGGCAGCACCCGGCGTAGAGGTGGGGGGATGGAAGCAGACAGTTCAGAGTAGCAGTGACCACCAAAGTAACGACAGAAAAGAGACAAAGATACAACAGTGCGGCGAAGAGACAGAGGTTGAAGGGAGCCAGCAAGAGGAGGAGAGCTGATGAGACGAAAAGCCCCCGACTCCACCCCACTGAGAAGAGCCGCATGTGGGGAGCCTCCTCACACACGAGAGCCGTACTCCACACAGGGGCGAATAAAACCCGTGTATAACCTTAACAACTGTGCAGGGATAAAGAAGGTACAGAGTCGGCTTAGCACACCTAATCTCTTGGAAGCAGATTATACAAGAGATGTAATATGATCTTTCCACGATAAGTCACTAGTGAATGAAACCCCAAGCATGTTCAAAGATGAAGCAGAATTAAGCGGGATATTATTAAACATCAGTGGGTACTCCTGTGAAGATTTTGCCGGGTTGATAGGTGTAAAAACTGAATCCCTGATGCATTAAAAACAACAAGATTATTTTTACCCTAGTCAGAGATACGAGCCAAGTCAGACATTAGGTTTGCCAGAGTCTCATCCCTTTTTTGTTGAAGTAACTGCTGAGATGGACATTGCGGAAACCGAACGGAGAGGTGAAGGGTGGAGTCATCAGCGTACGAGTGGACAGGGTCAGACGTACAGCTCAGAAGGTCATTGATGAATAAATGGAAGAGAGTTGGTAACAGGACAGAATCCTGAGGAACACCATTGTTGATAGATCTAGGAGAAGAGGGATGGCCGTCTACAACAGCAGCTATAGAACGACCAGAAAGGAAGAGAGACGACGGCACAGATAGAAGGATAGAAACCGCAAGAGGGCAGTTTGGAAATTAAAAATTTATGCCAGACTCGATCGAAAGCCTTTGAGATGTCAAGTGCAGTGGCAAAGTTTTCGCCATAGTCCCGAAAGGAGGATGACCAGGAGTCTGAAAGGTAGGTGAGAAGATCGCCAGTGGAGCGTCCCTGGCGGAACCCATACTGACGATCAGAAAAAAGGTTGTGAGAGGGAAGATGCTTTAAAATTTTTCTGTTAAGAAATGACTCAAAAACTTTTGAGACACAGGATGTTAAAGCAATTGGACGATAGTTAGAGGATTGAGAATGGTCACCCTTCTTTGGGACAGGCTGAATGAGAGCAAACTTCCAGCAGGAAGGAAAGGTACAAGTTGATAGATAAAGGCGAAAGAGTTTACCTAGGCAGGGTGTAAGCACAGAAGCACAGTTCTTGAGGACAACGGGAGAGACTCCATCAGGCCCATATGCCTTGTCAGTATTGAGGCCAGTGATGGCAGAAAGTACATCAGATGAAGAAAATTTAATGTCAGCCATGAGGAAGTCAGAGGGGGGAAGTGATGGAGGAACGGCACCGGAATCATCTAAGGTGGAACTGGGGGAGAAAGTCTGAGCAAAGAGATTTGCTTTATCAGTAGAAGAAAAAGCTACAGAGTCATCAGAGTGGAAAAGAGGAGGGAAGGATGATGACGTAAAGTGGTTAGAAAGGTTGTTGGCAAGGTGCCAGAAGGAGCGAGAAGAATTCGAGTTGGAGAGTTGAGAGCATTTAGTACGGATGAAATTATTTTTAGTAGAGCGAAGGACAGCCTTAGCACGACTCCGGGCAGAAACGTAAAAAAGATCAGGGGTAGGTTGGCTCTGGTACCTTTTATAGGCCCTCTCCTTGTTGGGAACAGCATTAGAACATGCGTGATTAAAACAAGGCTTTCTCGCATTAGTCAAAGGATATGAGAAAGGAATGTATGCTTCCATTCCCTAGAGAATAACCTTCGTAATGAGCAAAGCACACTCAGATGGCTCACGGCCATGGAAGCAATAATCATTCCAGGGAAAATCAAAGAAGTACCGCCTAAAGGCCTCCCAGCTCCAAAGTGCCACAGACGGCGTTTCTCTGGAGGGTCCACAGGCCATACCGGAGCGATAGGACAGGTTATGGTAATAAGTTATGATCGAAGGAGCCCAACGGTGAGCGAAGATTAACAGTATAAGCAGAAGGATTAGTTGTCAGGAAGAGGTCAAGTATGTTGGAACTCTCTCCCATGTGGTCAGGGATATGGGTAGCGTGCTGTACAAGCTGCTCTAGGTCATTAAGAATAGAAAAGATGTAGGCTTGCTCACCAGGTGGATCAGTGAAAGGAGAGGAGAGCCAAAGGTGGTGGTGAATATTGAAGTCACCCATAATGGAGATTTTTGGACAAAGGAGAAATGGATAGAATGTGTTCCATCGTAGAAGTAAGATAGTCAAAGAATTTTTGATAGTCAGTAGAATTAGGAGATAAGTAAACAGCGCAGATATATTTAATCAGAGAATGACAGGAAAGCCGAAGCCAGAGTGTAGAGAATTCAGAAGAATCAAGTTCAGGAACACGAGAGCAAGATAGATCGTTGCGTACATATACACAACAGCCACCTTTGGCTTAGAAATGAGTATAGAGAAAGTAGGAGGATACAGAAAAGGGTTTACTCTCAGTTGCCTCAGACAGTTGAGTCTCAGTAAGAAAGAGAAGGTGAGGTTTAGAGGAGGAGAGGAGATGTTAGAGGAAAGGCCGCGATTGTTGCAGAAATTAAGAAGTGAGTCAGACAGTGGTTCCAGGCATCTCTCAGTGTCGTCACCGGGAGAGGGGCGGATGGTGGGGGCATTTATGCCCCCCCCCCCCGGGGACTCTGAGGCATTGTTAGTGGTAGCCATGTTGTTATGATTTTGAAAAGGAAGTGTAGTGAGTACTGTGCATGTAGTTTGGTGTTGACAGTTTGAGAACCTGTATTGGAGAGCATGCTGGCCTACTCTCTGTGTTACCGAACGCTGAAAAAGTTCAGCAAAGGGGGATGGTCAGGAACTAGTCCCTAGGGCTGATGAAACGGGCGCTGCAGCTCTCCCTGTCATCAGCTTTCCATCCACCTTGGGAGTACTGCCCTGCTCGACTGGTGCTACAGTCTACTCCTAAGGGTGAGGAGTAGCAACGTCCAGACAGCCTAAGTCTGCCAAATTTAAAGGGTCACGCTTCCATTCACTCATATTTCAAGCCCACGGAACTCTGGCTCCATCAAATAAGCCAAAGAAATTTCACTACATTTAGTAGTTCACATATACCTAGCTGATAGTGTCAGTCCGAACTCTGTCACATTAAAAAGGGATGCTAATTCCCTGGTCATGCGCTTCTCCTCTCAAAATTCATCCAGCCAGCTCGGTCCCTGAGCCTCACCAACTTCCATACCTCTCTTTCTCACACACTCATCCACCATATCCCTCCACCTTCTTCTTGGCCTACTTCGCCTCCTCCCTTCTTAAAATTCGCTCTGATATACCTTTTTCACCAATCTACTGCTATCCATTCTCTCCACATAACAAACCATCTCAGTACACTCTCTTCGATGCTGGTGTCCTTAAACTTCCTCACTCCGCATCTTTCACAAATCACATTATTCCGTATCCTATCCACTCTCTGTACTCCACATACATTACAGTCCTCAGCAGTCCCATCTCCACTGCTCTTACTCTTGACTTTTCATTTTCATACCACATCATAGTCTCACATCCTTATGATAAAGTTGGCACTTCGCGTAAACCTCGAGCCGTTGCAACACTCAATTCTCTGTTTTTAATCAAGGCCTTGTGACACTCTGCTTACCACTTCTTTTGCACATTTTCATCTCTTTTCTATCACTGTAACCAGGTATATGAACTCTCTCACCAGTTCCAATCTCTCTCCATTCACTATAACATCACACTTGGAGTCACCTTCTCTCTCAGTAACCATCAGTTTACTCTTTTCTACACTGACTGTCAAGGCACGACGCTCACAGACATCTACAGAACTCTACCCTAGTCTACCAAGCTCTTGTCCTGTATTTACAAGTATCACTGCATCATCAGCATACAACAAATTTGAGATATTCTACCCATTACCATTCATTACCAACGCCACCCCTGTCTCCATTACTCGTGTCTTTACTTCTCTCATCACCCCATCCATATAATTTATATATTGAACAACCATGAGGACATCACACAACCTTGTCGCACGCCCACGCTGATCGTGAACCAATCACTTAGATGCCCATTCACCCTTACACATGCCTCATTACCATCATAAAAACTCTTGACGGCACCTAGCGGCTTACCATCTACACCGTACATGCGCAAAATCTTCCACAATCCTTCTTTGTCTGCTTTGTCGTATGCTTTTTCCAGATACATAAATGCTATAATCACCTTAAACTCCTCATACGCCCTGTACACAATCTGTCTTACTGAATATATTTGAGCCACAAATCCTCTGCCAATCCTAAAGCCACCCTGTTCGTCAATCACTAGGACTTCTGATAACTCTCTTACTTTCTCTATAATAATTCTTCCATATACCTTCCCTACAACACTCAGTAGACACATGCGACGTTAATTCTTGCACTCACTTCGCTCACTTTTTTTTTTTTGTACAGGGATACAATCACTGCCTTTTTCCACTCGACTGGCATAGTTTCACTCATCCATGCCTTCTTACATATCTTCAACAAGCACTTCATTCCTCTCTCTCCACTACACGTAATCATCTCTGGATACACCTCATCAACCCCAGCTGCTTTCCCATTTTTCAGATGCTTCACAGAGTTCTTCACCTCTGAGAGTGTCACGTTTCCTGGCACTGCATTCCTTCTCTGTACACCACCAAAACCAATCATGTTAACAGTCGTTTTGCTCTCCATTCCCGTTCATCAGGTTTTCAAAATATTCTTTCCATCTAATTCTTACTCATCCCTATGGGTTACTATTCTACCGCTTACGTCCTTCACACTTTCACATTTCTTTCCGCTGTCACATCTACATTTCTAGCTAGTGAGGCGTTATGCCCTTTGTACACATTGCATATTTGTCAA
>JAGKTI010040171.1:0-10448 GCA_018397915.1 Birgus latro
GAATAAGAGAGAGAATATATACAAAAGAAGATACTCTTGCAGTTATTAGCACTCACTTTTGATGCAACAGGCACAGTTGGTGTCGTCTCTGCAACCGCATTCAAACTTCGTCTCGTCAGCAAGGCAGCTTTTTGTTTTTACAATGCAGCGTCCGTTGTTTCGGGAACAGAACTTCTTCCTAACACAACGGTTGTAGCAGTTGCAGCTTGGCTGAGTGCAGGAGGCAGTTGTGTTCCGGTAGTGCTGCTCGGTCAATCTATCTTCGTTGCCAATGCAGAAGCCTGGACTTAAACCGTTCGCGCAGTCAGGTGGAGTGTCGCATTTACGATAACAGCTGCAAGGAGAAAAAAGGAATGTAACGCTGGTTGTTCATGGCTGACTTCGACCACCCAAATGACACAACAGAGAGAGAGAGAGAGAGAGAGAGAGAGAGAGAGAGAGAGAGAGAGTCTTCCAACTCTTATACCCACCCTTTCTCTCGGTCTTGGTGAATCTGCCAAAAAATTAGTATCTTCCTCTATCAGGACAGTTCATATCAAGCCTTACATGATCTTGTTTTTTCAAAGCTTTAACGTTCATTTATAGTATATTTAATACTCAGTCAAATACGAATCTGACAATACTTGTACTGCTGTCAAAGTTCTATTTTCCACTTAGAATAGCTCAAGATGGCCATTCCTTTTTTTCACTTACTTCTGATATTGTACTCCTATTCCAATTCACTATCAGTAAATCTGGTTTCCTTTCGTTTCCTCAGCCCCTTTATCAAATACACTTTGTTTCGCCCTTGATTTACCTCTTCAGTCTGGGTATTGTATTCTGGTTAAGTTTGTAGAGGAGTGGTCTGTTGCCTGAAGGAACGCAAGTTCAGTCCCAAGCAATGGCTGGGAATAATTTTAATGTATTAATTTCGCGAAACAGACTTTACCATTCTTCCACAGGCTCCACCGATATGTCATGGAAACTATCTATATATCTATCTATCTATAGCCCGACGCCCTAATCCCGCAAAGGGTGGCCGCAGACAAAACGCCTCCAAGTCGCTCTGTCACCCACCATTTGCCTACCCTTCCCCCAGCTCGCTCCCCCCTCCCTCATATACCTCTGAACTCCATCCCTCCAACTCATCCTCCGCCTTCTCCTCCCTCTCCCTCCCTCCACCCCACCTGCATACACCCTTTTAGTCTTTCATTCTCCATTCTCTCCACATGTCCAAAGCACCTCAGTGTATTTCTCCTAATCTTCTCAACCACATCCACATCCACCCCGCAACGTTCCTTCACTTCTTCATTCGTCAACCTGTCCCTCGATGTCACTCCACATGGTCCTCTCAAGTAACTCATTTTCACTGCTCTCACTCTTGACTTGTTACCCTCTAGCAAGGTCCATGCCTCGCTTCCATACGTCGGGGTAGGGATCACGATACTATCATGCAGTGACTTCTTGCCTTCCATACTCACCTCCTCATTTCTCATCACCGCTTTCGTTGAACCAACAACCTTCCTTCCCTGCTGTACCTTTTCAAGTATTTCATCCCCCAAACTTCCATCCTTACTCATCACACTGCCCAAGTACTTGAATGCACTCACATTCTCCATATCCTCACCATCCAACCTCACTGTGCATTCTGTGACTGCATTCCTCTCAAACACCATAACTTTACTCCTGTTCACATTGACTTTCAGGTTCCTCTTCTTACACACTGTCCCAAATTCATTCACCAAACCTTGCAACTCCCCTTCATCTTCACTCAACAATACTGTATCATCAGCAAACAACAACACCGAAATCTTCCACATCTCGCCCTCATTCATTAGAGCCACCCCCACATCCACTGCCCTACCTTGCACCTCCTTTACAAACCCATCCATGTATATATTAAACAGCCATGGAGACACATTCACTAATACCATCACACCAGTCCTGAATGGCACCGCCAGTACATGTACTCCGAACACTGAGTTGTATTAGCATTAATGTAGTGACCTTTGAAAGTGTGTGACACGGAGGATGACTGTTAGACCTTTGGGAACGATTGTCAAGTCTGTGTCCAGAGGCGGACACAATAAAGACAAAAGTCACCCCCCCCCCCAAGGGGGAATCACAGCAACAGCGAGCCGATACATACTGTATCTAATGTGGCTTGGAAAATAACCTTGACCTACTTTCACCAATTTCGAATCCTTAGGAGATTTTCATCCTTTCTACATACCTTTAAAATTTTGTGATGATATTTTGAGCGGTTGAGAAGTTATCGCAGTAATAGACACAAAGAAATTGACCTATTTTTACCAATATTGAATTAGTAGGAGATTTTTATCCCTACTACACACCTGTAAAATTTTTTGATAATATCGTGAGAGTTACCAAAGTTATCGTGGTAACCGACACACAGGAAGACAGGCAAATTGAAAACAATACTCTTAGGAGATTTTCATGCCTACTACACACCTATAAAATTTTGTGATGATATCGTGAGCGGTTGCGAAGTTATCGTGGTAACAGACACACAGATCTTGACCTACTTTCCCAAATTTCGAACTCGTGATAGATTTTTTTATCCTTCCTACACAGCTGTAAAATTTTGTGATGATGTCTTGAGCGGTTGCGAAGTTATCGTGCTAACACACACACACACACACACACACACACACACACTGAAAACAATACCAGCTTCGCTATTGCGGCTGGTATAAAACACCTAATTAATGCACAGTGAGGGACTCCAGATATATGAACAAAGACTCTCAAATTTCAGAGATCTGTTAGCAGAGCGTCCAGTATAGCAGTTCACATATCCATACACTCATTGTTCAAGAATTCAAGTTTCTGAGCTCCACTTCGCCAGCGAAACGATGCAAAGAAAACTGCTGCTTCATTTACCCTGTGGGAGAGAGATTACTCCATCGACTGTCAAGTTTGAAAGGGGGTGCGTCCTTCTTGTTATTTTTGTCTTTATATTTTCGTATGCAGGGTGTTTCGTAAGAAGCGCTCTACCAGATACTCACCCGCTGGCATTTCTACGTGTTTGTGGAACTGTTCAGTCTAGTGGTGTGATCGTGGCTGTGGCAGTGGGAGTAGAAATAGATAAGTTGCAGGTTAGATATTGATGAAGTTGACCTAACCTACCACGCAGCACACGAAAAATCGCCCACTGTATCCAGTGACTGATTTTCCTTTTCATTCCTGCTGCTTACAGACGATGTCATTGAGCTTATTAGCGGCACAAAACTAATGGCTTTCATGTCGTTCTCATTAACTCATTCAGAGCAACTGATGTCTCCTGATTTAAATGAAATCATCTCTTGACACCAAACACTATTTTTAAAGATATTTCTGTACTGGAAAGCTTTTGTGTTCTGGCATATTTTGAAAATGGAGTGGTAGCTGTAGTAGTAGTAGTGGTGGTAGCAGCAGTAGTAGTAGTAGTAGTAGTTGTTGTTGTTCTTAGTAGTAGTAGTATGAGGAGGAGGAGGAGGAGGAGGAGGAGGAGGAGTAAAGGCTGATATTTTGTTTCTGGAATAGCTCTTTTTATAATTAACCACCTCTTAAAACTTCGAAATATGTGTGACTCTCATTTCATTAGGTACTACTGTGTCAAAACAGTGGCATCTACCAGTATTAAATAGGCTGTGAAATGCAGATTATATCGGAGGTAGGGACTTTACAAAGTTTCCTATCCCACCTAGAACACGGCCCTTAGATAGGTATAGGTAGATAGATATATATGTAGAAGGCTATTTAAACTGATTGACATCTTACCCACAGAGGGGGGAAGACTTGCAGGTCAAACTTTCATCGAGGTACTCTTTCAAACCACGGTTATTCGCCTTCTTGCATTTGCCGTTGTTGGTGTAACAGCTTGTTGTGTTGTCACTCTGACAGTCTGCGGAGTAAAGGAAAGATAAAGTACGAACGTGTTAGAAAAATGGGTCGGAAAGCATTAACACATCCTTGAGATTATGGCTTGATTGCGAAGATATAGGATGGGCCATGTTAAAAGATCGTCCTCTTGCCCAGCTAGCGTTATCAGTATCTGCCCATCAGCATCTGTTCACTTCCTACTTCCATTGCCACACCTACCCCCACATCAGTATCCTCAGGCGTCCCCCCCAGCACTCAAGATACCGTCAGATGAGTTTGTTCTGGAGCGCTGTTAAGAGTCACACTGCATATTGTTTATTGACTTGAGGAGAAAGATATTGGCTAGGAAGAGTGCTGGAAGGAAGCTGGGGAGAATATAGAGAATTTATTGTGTAGAAGCAAAGAAAGCATTGAAATAAAACTGCAAGAGAACAGCCTTGAATCCCGGTGGCAGATTCTCGTTCTGTATACCATTTCTGCACTACGCGTTTAGTCCGATTTTCCCAGGATGATAATTTTTCCATGTTTTTCTTTTTATTACTGTAACCTTACTTGGACTATTCTTTCTTAAGCTAACCTAACTGGCCAATATATTAGCTAACCTGATGCAAAGAAAACAAATCTAACCTATCCTAGATATTCCTGGATAAGACAAAAGTGCAAAAATAGTACACAAAACGGAATACAGCAATCCTGTGACTTTCACCCCCCTCTTTTTTTTTTTTTTATCGTTAATTCTTGCTGTTACCAGATAATTTGACTTAGCAAAGGCCTTTCGTTTCTAAACCCTCCATTCCAAAAATCTATCCTAACCCGAATCAAATCATCAACAAATAGCGAGAAATACAAAATAATACGAGTACAACCCCAGTCTCAGAGTTAGAACCCTGGAAATCCCGGCTCCACTTCACAGGCCTAACCATCTTTCTCTCTCTCTCTCTCACTCTCTGTCTTGGGCGGAGGATAATTTTCTCTACAGATGTTCCTCACAAGTACCGTTGTTAGTAGTCATGGCACTCTGATTCCTTTTCGTCGTCGTCGTCATCGTCATCAGCCGTTGAGGTCCACTGCAGGGCCGGCCTATCCCTACCGAAGCAGGGACGATACAGCCACATGTATCTCTACCCAGTGGCTTAGGCTGTCTGGTAGAGACTGTATGTAGGGTGAAAAGTGCTTGTTAGTGTAGTTGTTGTGTTATAGAGGCTTTGGATGTGTGTGTAGTCTGTGAACCAAGTGTAATCGGCTCGCCTTACGCCGTTTGGGTGCAAGCATACTAGTATGCGACACCGGTTCAACCACAGCACCCCCTGTGTCCACCAAAGTGGTCAGTAGCTTGGTGAACGCTTCCCAAAGTTTTTACAACCATGGCGGGAGGCGAACCAATGCCCACCAGTGTGCGAGACGCACGCTCTGTCACTGTACCACAGAGGCTCCCTGGCTCCTTTTACTTGCTTTAAAATGAATAACAATCGTCTGGTGTTATCTAGAACTAAATCCCAAGAGTAGTCCCGACCGTGAGATGAATAATGGTACTAATATTTAGCAATCAAGGTCTTATGACTCATTCAACTGAATAAAATCGTCTGGCGTTAGGTGGAACTGAATTCTAGAGTTGATTTGATCAAGTTATCAGAATTACCCGTAGTTTACCCCCAACCTTCCAGTACGGGGATGCTGGGAGGCAGCAGTACTTGCACGCCTCCCACTGGGTTCACGTCCAGAAGAACTCTGAGTTGCAACTGTAATGACGATGTGCTGCATCCGCGCCTTCTATAATATGTCTGAATTGCTCGTTTTGTAGTTGATAAACAATTGTAGTAATTAATTTGATGAGCCTTTATTATGTTATGAGATAGGAATGAGTCTCCTTGCTTAGCAGTCGAGTCGATACTCCCGTTTGGTTACACATGGTCATCAACTGAGTTGGGAAGAATTAAGGATAAATCGTTGTGTAAGGAAACATGCGCATAGTTAGTTGGACCCTCGTATCTAATTACACTTGTAAACCACTTCATCTGGCAGGTTTGAGATCTTCATGTCAGAAAGAAAAGTTCTATTGTTCCAGGTATTTATCTCTCCTATAATTATTTCCTTCTATCGTATCTTACTCCAGGTAACCTCAGACGATTGTATGCGATTGACAATAAGTGACATGAGCTGGACTGTCTCAAGCTTATTATCTTGCCTTATGTACAGTCAGTATCAAACTTCGTGTCACCTCTACTGGTTTTCTTTTTCCTCGATGAACTTCGAAAATTTGTCTTGTAGATCTTTCTTCTTCTTTTTCTTACTACTTTCTCTCAGATTGTTATCTTCATTCTTGCTTTCTTTGCTCTCTTTTGGTGGGAAAAAAATTATCAGTGTCGTCTGCCTTATGTTAACCACATTTTTTTTTTTTTTTTTTAAAGCGGAGAAAGAAAAGTTGTAGGTGAAGACAAGACTTTTGATGCTGATTTCACTTACCTATACAACACTGGCAGTCGGTGGGACATAGGCCGGTACCACTTATTATGAACTCACACGTTTCATTGGTAGGCGCTGACTGGCATTCACCTTCCAGGCGCTCACAATACGAGCTGAGGGCAAGATAGCGTTTTTTTTTTTTTTTTTAGACCAGTGCTCTTTGCCTGTGTCAGTGTGTGTGTGTGCGTGTGTGTGAGAGAGAGAGAGGGTGGGAGGAATAAAACTCATTGGTTTTTTTATCCGATTTGTACTGAACGTTATGGAAAGGTTTTTGAGAATAAGAGGTCATAGTTCAGTGTCTGACGGCATGGTTAACTTAAATAATTTTTGCCAGAATCAGGCCAGACGTAGTGGAAGGGTAGAGGGTAAGGCGTGGATATTTGATTTTGAAAACATTTTAAGTCAAAGGTCAGGGGCACAGGGACTGTGTGTGTGCGTGTGTGTGTGTGTGTGTGTTTCTGTGTGTGTGTGGGTGTATGTGATAGAATGTCTTTCGTTCCAGTATATTTTTCATTGTTCAGCTACCATCATGAAGAAATAATATATCAGAAGGAAATTGTGATAACATGGCACTCGCTCGCTCATCACTCACTCACAAAGCGCACTATATTAGTATATTTAGACTAGCATGGTATTAATAAGCTTATAGAATATTGGTTGATTCTGTGGTTAACTGTGCTTGACATAGTAAACTCAGGTTATACTGTTCGTTGTGAAAGGGCAAAGATCCCTTGTCGTTTTGTGCTTAAAAACACTGTAAGTCGAAGGAAGGGGGAAATGACAGACCGAATATTCGTGTTCTATAACTAATTAGGACTCGAATGCTGATATCCGTTCTGTGATCCATTTTTGCACTTTTTCGTTTCCAGGAAAATCTTAGTTAGGTTAGGTTTGTTCTGTAAATAACGGGAAATGATAGTTTGTTAGTTAGCTTAAGCTGTTAGTTTAGGTGAGGTTAGTATAGGCTAATTTCGTGCAAAAACAAATCACATATACGACAATGAACTGATCAGAAGGTAATCATGGAGGTCAGTCATAAAATTCTGTCAAGCATCTAACGCATTCAAAGATCACATTAAGACACATCTAAGGATCAGATACATTCATGTATAAGACACACAAAGACATAATACGTAATCATGAGCCCCCACCAGACACATTTCAAAATAGCGTGCCCATTAAGTTGCACACGAAAGTAAGACACACTCAGGAACCATCATAAGGCGCACTTGATGCACTCAAGCACGAGACACGAACATAGGCATATGACGCAAACCGCCATAAGAGTCGGTCAGGCATATGACACACTTGGCCATAAAGAGGCACTCAAGGAGAAGATACATTTACCAACAAGGGGCACTCATGCGTAAGACACACTCAAGCATAAGAGGCACTCAAGCATCAGCTGGACTCATCCATAAAAAGCATTCAAGTATCAGACGCTTTCAACGATAAAACACACTCACCCATAAAGTGCACTCACATAAAGCATAGTCAAGCACAAGATGTACTCAATCGTAAGTGGCGCTCAGGCAGAAGAAACATTCATCCATAAAGGGCACTCATGAATGATACACACTCATCCATATGAGACACTCAGCCAGAAGACACACTCAACCAAAAGATGCACCCAACCGTAACATGTGCTCACGTTCAACCTACTAACCCAGTCGTAGAACACCCCTGCCTCTCTTCGCGTTGCAGGGACATGATCTGATCCAAGTCCTCCTCGTCCCACTCCTCCTCCTGCATCCGGACTGTATCCTGGAAATTGAAATGTTTAAACTTTTCTCACTTTAACTTGACCTAAAATTTCTATCTTGTCATCGTAAATGCTCTGTTGTCACAGTAGGTTAATGCTATAATATTATGATTATCTTGACCTAAAATTTCCATCTCTAAATCTTTAGTGTTTCGACGTAACAAAGAAAAAATGCTATATTATGATGATATACTCTTCTTACTCCACCTTGGCCTAAAACTGCAATTTCTCCAGCTTGAATGCTTAGATGTAACAACAGAAAAATATTATGTCAGATGGGGACACTCATCATCCATTCACTCAGTGTAGTGCTGCTCTAGGGTGACTGCCCTTTCCTCTCTTCTTTCCTTCTTTGCTTCCTTCCTCTTCTGTCTTTCTTTCTTTCATTCGTTCATCTTCCTTCTATCTACGGGTGACTCTACACTGAGTGACAAGCCAAATTTCTTCTTGTACACCAGGAAACCATTGACTATGCTGGATGGTATCCATATAACCAAATTATGGCGCCTGGTGGTTTAGTGGGTAATTAAGGCGCTCCAATCGGATTGAACCTGTGAAGGTTTATATCCAGAGGGTGGTTGGGGCTTATTGCTCACGTAATGCCACTCAGGGATGTGTAAGGCTGGTCACTTTCATTATGCCAGGACCACCTTGCCAAGACCCTGGCTCCTACACTGCACATGGGGCAACACAGGACTGGATGATGATGATGATGATGATAAAATTATATACTCCTCGTACTCCAACTTGGCCTAAAAATACAGTCTTTCCACCATGAATTCTGAGTTGTAACAGCAGATTAGTAATTGATAATGATGATAGTCATGAACATGTTCTATGCAGTGAATGCAGGTGTATCTTTTTTTTTTTTTCTGCTACTGAGCTACGTGAACTAAGTTGAAAAAAGACGAACCAGTTATGATGAAACAACTATAGTTAGTCTTCACCACGAATAAGTAATGCAGATTATTTCTTGGTAATGACAGACAGGTTTATTCAACTTTAGGAATGATCTCTAGTAGTGAAGGAATTGATGAAGGCTTAATTTAACCTCTCCAGTTCGAAAAATTCCCCTTAAGACAAACAGTCTTTTCGAGAGAACAGAACTAAATAGAAAATTCATCCTCACGCTGAAAGATTAATTTTTTCGATGAAGTGATGTTTCTTTGAATTAGTTGTTCTAGCTTCTTCCACACCAGCTGATTGAGCTTAAGAAAGATTTTTAATAGTGAATGAATATTAATTAATGATGTATTTAGCTCTCCTGGTTTCTATTCATCTGAAGTAAGTAACACTGTCTGGAAGTTGTAAGAAAGATTTAAGGAATATATATTATCGGACAAAAGTGATTACCGCAGGTAAAAGACACATCAGAACCTGACAGAATTCGTTCACATACTAACTCCTAGAAAACATCGAAAAAAAAGAAAAATGTCCATTCCCCTTTAATCTTAAAAAAAAAAAAAGTCCATTCCCCTTTAATCTTTCAAAAAAAAAAAAAAATGTCCATTCCCCTTGATCTTCGAATCACATGTATTTTCAAGTGTTTTTCATGCTTCCTCCATACGATTTTATTCACCTCAGGACGGATTTTTGTACTGGAGAGGTTAACTTCAGTTTTAGTTTATCTCTTTACTACGGGAGATGAAGAAAGTTGTCCAACAAAAGTTTTATAAAGGCATCAATAGTGTAATGAATATGTCAACATTCTGAAGGAGTGAAGGCAGCTAAGGGAACTCTAAAAAAACAAAAAAAAATCAACGCCTAAATCCAAGATAAGTGAGTATTCTTGATATCTCCAGATTATTATATGCATCTTAAGACCCCCTGTTGTGAGGGCGATACTTATGGTTACCTTATATTTAATCCCTCCAGTTCGATTAGTTTGTCATAAGTTAAATAAAATCCTTTGGAGATAGCACGAATAAAAAACTGACGTACTCGCGTTGATAGGCCTGGTGCAGACACAAGAAACTAAATCCTAAAATTCTTTCACTTTAAATAATAAAGTCCAGGAACAGCTGCCCAAACTAAGATCCTAGCACTTCTCAAGGAAATTATCTCTCTAAAGATGGCCACGAGAAAAAAATCTCCAGCAATCTTCCGTCCCTGCTATCAGCCCCGTGAATCCAGTAAATCCAGTAACCAGTAATTTTAGCTTATTCTTGCTACCTTCAGGCCTACACATTGGAAGGTGCAGGTGTTGGCTAGTCCCTAATATCTCATGATGATTATATGGAAAAGATGTTAAGATAACAGTAGATGCATTTAGCCTGCAAGCTGTGTTGGAGAGTGCATTCAGCAGTGAGGTAATAAACTAAACTTTATTCTCAGCCTGAGTATCACAAATAACTCAGTA
>JAGKTI010040174.1:0-10447 GCA_018397915.1 Birgus latro
AGAGAGAGAGAGAGAGAGAGAGAGAGAGAGAGAGAGAGAGAGGAAACTGATAAGCAAGTAAAACTAAATGGAATGATGGAGTTGACGATGATGATGGTGATGATGATGATGATGATGATGATGGCAAGAGGAGTAATACATGGGATGCAGGGAGAGGGGTGGGGTGATGAGGGGGGGAGAGAAGGGGAGAATAAAGGATGGCAAGAAAAGATTTAAAAGAAACGGTAAAAAAAAAAAAAAGATTGAGAAGGCATGAGAGACAGCCAGCCAGACAGTTTGGTAGGTAGGTAGGTAGGTGGCAGGCAGGTAGGTTGGTAGGTACTTCAGTAGGTAAGTTGGCAAGTACGTAGGAAGGCAGATAGGTAGGTAAGTAGGTAGATAGGTAGGCAAATAGGTAGTTAAGTAGGCAGGTACGTCTAGTCAGTGCCTTTTTCTCCCTCTTCTCCACTTGGCCAGACCATCTCATAGTATATCTTTTAAGGTGTACATTGTGTGTGTGTGTGTGTGTGTGTGTGTGTCCAGTTAATAGGTATTTAATGATTATTGCCTCATTTCAGCACCCTCACTGCCACACCCACGGCCAAACCAGCAGACTGAGCCCCTCCAGAACACAACACACCTCCAGGTGAGTTGCCTCTCCCCCCTCAGTGCCATCCTCCTCCTCCTCTCCCTCAGTGCCAACTCCTCCTCCCCCCCTCAGTGGCATCCTCCTCCTCCTCTCCCTCAGTGTCAACCTCCTCCACTTCACCCCCTCAGTGTCAACCTCCTCCACCTCCCCCCCTCAGTGTCAACCTCCTCCCCCTCAGTGTCAACCTCCTCCACCTCCCCCCTCAGTGTCAACATCCTCCACCTTCCCCCCTCAGTGTCAACTTCCTCCACCTCACCCCCTCAGTACCACCCTCCTCCACCTCACCCCCTCTGTGCCAACCTCCTCCATCTCACCCCCTCAATGCCAGCTTCCTCCTCTCCCTCAGTGCCAGCCTCCTCCTCTCCCTCAGTGCCAACCTCCTCCTCCTCTCCCTCAGTGCCAGCCTTCTCCTCTCCCTCAGTGCCAACCTCCTCCTCCTCTCCCTCAGTGCCAACCTCCTCCTCCTCTCCCTCAGTGCCAGCCTCCTCCTCTCCCTCAGTGCCAACCTCCTCCTTCTCTCCCTCAGTGCCAACCACCTCCTCTTCTCTCCTAGTGCCTACCTCCTTCTTCTCCACCTCCCCCCTCAGTGCCATCCTCTTCCACCTCCCCCTCAGTGCCATCCTCCTCCTCCACCTCCCCCCCCTCAGTGCCATCCTCCATCCCTCCCTCACTGCCCACCTCCTCCACCTCCCCCTCCTCACTGCCAGCCTCCTCCTCTTTCTCAGTGCCAATCTCCTTCTCCTCCTCCTCTCCCTTAGTGCCAACCTCCTCCTCCTCCTCTCCCTTAGTGCCAACCTCCTCCTCCTCTCCCTCAGTGTCAACCTCCTCCTCCTCTATCTTAGTGCCAACCTCCTCCCCCTCTCCCTCACTACCCACCACCTCCTTCTCCTCCTCCTCTCCCTCAGTGCCAACCACCTCTTCCTTCTCCTCTCCCTCAGTGCCAACCACCTCCTCCTCCTCCTCCTCCTCCTCCTCCTCCTCCTCCTCCTCTCCCTCAGTGGCGGCTTCCTTCACCTCCTATCTCCCAGTGCCAATCTCCTGTTTTTCCTCCTTCGGTGCCAACTTCTCCTCCTCCCCCTCCTACTCAAAGGAGTACAAAGGAAAGCAAACAGAAACAGACCTTATGGTCCTTTCGAGTCTGTTTGTTACGGAGTAGTCTATGACTACACGATCTAACTCTACATGCTGAAGGATAAGGATAGTAAAGCAAGAAGGTTCCCTCTGCCTCTAAACCCTCCAGTTAAAACTGGCAAGAAAAAGTTTGATAAACCACCATGCAGCATGGAAAAACTGACATGGAACTTTCATAGGAAAGATTGAAAAGGAAAAGCTACATTCTATAATACATCATCTATAAACTACCAGTATGAATAACCTGAAAGTGAAAGTAGTAAAGTACAATGATTAATCGCATAACAACGTGAATACAGTAATCCCGTGGTCTCAGTTGGACTCTGCGGGAATTCGAAAGATACAGATACACGTAAATATAGCTAATAATCCCGTGGTCTCAGTTGGACTCTGCAGGAATTCAAAAGTTACAGATACACGTAAATACAGTGATCCCGTGGTCTCAGTTGGACTCTGCGGGAAGAAACTTAAAACATTATCACCGTCCATATATTTCCATTTAATAAATTGATCCAGGCTCTAAAAGAATAGAATTAAATTAAAATTTATACATACACAAGTGTTTTATTCGGGAGTAAACAAAGCTGGGGGTTACGCAACAAATATTTATCCAGGCGACCTTTAAAGGTTAGTACTGTATTACAATTTACTACATTGGAGGGCAATTTATTCCATATGTTTACAACTCAACTGAAGAAGAAATGCTAAGCTTCATGTGACTGGAATCGTTTGCCAATTATTTTATGCCCATTGCCTCTAGTATAATTCGAGTGATCAACTATGAAGTACTTATCGACGGCCATGTTACCATGTCCTCTGAATATTTTGAATACTTGAATTAAATCTCCTCGTATCTTCCGTTTAGTTAGGGTAAAGAGATTCAAGACTTCTTAACGTTCCTCGTATGGTTTATTTCTCAATCTAGGTATCATTTTTGTCATCCTTTGCTGCACTCTTTCAAGCTTTTCCATATCCTTTTTATAGTACGGAGACCAAAACTGAACACAGTACTCCAAGTGAGGGAGTACTAAGGAATTATACAAAGTGAGGATGATATTATTGGACTTATATTCAAATGCTCTGCCTATGAATCAAATTAATTTGTTGCTTTTTTCACTGCTTCTGTACATTGCTTACTTGGTTTCAAATCGTCCGTTATTATAACTCCTAAGACTTTTTCGTGGTTTACCCTATCAAGTTGGACATTATTCATGCTATAACTAGCTCTTACATTTTTACTGCCAATGTTTAGCACTTTGCATTTATCAATATTAAAATCCATTTGCCAAACTTGGGCCCAGTTAACTGAACACAGCTGATCAAGATCTCTCTGAATTGCTTGCCTTTGCAGTGCTGTATCTGCTCTGTTACCTATTTTAGCATCATCAGCAAATTTTGAAATCTTACAACACAATCCTTCGTCAATATCATTTACATATATTAAGAAAAGAATAGGACCTAACACGGAACCCTGTGGTACTCCACTTGTAACGTTTATCCAGTCTGACTCTTCCATTAATTACAACTCTTTGCTTTCGTCCAGAGAGCCAATTTTCTACCCAACCGAGAACATTGCCACTGAAACCTTGTGCCTTTGTGTGGAACTTTGTCAAAAGCCTTTTGAAAATCTAGGTAGACCACATCAACAGATTTAGTCTCGTCATACATATTCAGTATATCATTGAGAAAGTCCAGCAGATTCGTGAGGCAAGAGCGATTATTACGAAAACCATGTTGCGAATCTTTGATGAGATTGTTTGTTTCTAAGTGTTTCACAAACTTGTCCCTGATAATAGTTCCGAGCACTTTGCAAACCACCGATGTTAAACTAACTGGGCGGTAGTTTTCTGCCTCCTCCTCCTCGTCATCATCCCTCCTCCTCCTCGTCCCCTGTCCTCTGCTCCTTCATCCCCCACTCCTCCTCTTCCCCCCTCCTCCTCATACCCTCCTTCCTTCTCATCCCCTCCTCCCTCCTCCTCCGCCCCCTCGTCCCCCCCTCCTCAACATTGCCCCCTCCTCCTTCATGGTCTCCCCTCCCTCTCCTTCTCCCCCTTCCGCCCTCTCGTCCCCTTCCCCCTCCTCCTCATCCCCACTCCTCCCCCTTCCGCCCTCTCGTCCCTTCCTCCTCCTCATTCCCCCTCCTTCTCATCTCCCCGTTTCCCTCCTCCTCATCTCCTCCTCTTCCTCCTCATCTCCCTCGTCGTCGTCCTCCTCCTCATCTCCCCCTCTTCCTCATCTTCTTTCCCCTCCTCATCATCATCTCCCCCTCTTCCTCCTCCTCCACTTCATCTCTCTTCTCCTCCTCATCATCTCCCCCTCTTCCTCTGCTTCGTCTCCCCTTCTTCCTCCTCCTCCTCGTCCCCTCCTCCTGGTCTCCTCGTCATTCTCCTCACCCCTCTTTCTCCTTCCCATCTTCCTCCTCCTCTTCGTCCCCACTTCCTCTTCATACCCCTCTTCTCATCATCCTCCCCTTCTCCCTTTCCTCAGTGCCAGTCTCCTCCCCATCCACAAATTTAACCCCTTTAGTCCAATAACTTGATATTATATTCTTGCTTTTCCAGATGATTTTACGTAGTGTTGGCCAGGGGAGAGAGTCTTTTTTTCAGTAATAATATCTTCCAGGCAAATAAAATCGTCGACAGTGAAAAGAAATTTCGCGAGATCCTGGATTTAGCAATAGGGAATCATAAGACCTGGATGTTGAGCAGTGGTAGAAGCTTCAGGTATTTCCTAATAGATGGCAGCACCTACTAGACAGAAAAATAGTAATGACTACTAATGCTATCTACTTAGTGGCCAGCAAACTATTCACATGTAAGGCCCCTTCAATGGACGCCATCTATTGAGAATTACTCGAAGCTTTAACCAATGCTGAACATCTGGACCTTATGCTCCCTTTTCTTTTTTTTTATGTGTGCAACTCTGGGCATAGGCTTCACAACCTGCTATCAAGGCCCAGCAGTCCTCCTACATACCATACACCTCCACATGTCACCACTTCGGCGCTAACACCCACCGTCCATACTGAATACATGCTTGGGCTGTCTCATACAGGACTCGTGTATTGGTATTAGCGGGGGTATTTTTATGACATGTCGGCGGGTTTTCTGGTAGATCAGTAAAGCCTGATTTAATGAAATTCAAATCCTTAAACTGTTCCCTGCCCCAGAGGGGATTTGAACCTGGGTCCGTCGGGATTCCAGGCCACCTCTCTACCGCTTGCTTTGCTGTTTTTTAGCCTGATAGATAGTGTTACCATCGCTTTTGTGTACTATAGTGACAGTTCTGCCATCTGGCGGGGAAAATTGGAAGCTTCTACCACTGCTGAACACCCGGGCCTTATGATGCCCTATTGATGCCCCACCTCGGATTTTTAGCCTGGTAGATGGCGCCATCATCGTCTGTATTGTTAGTTCAACCATCTGGTTGAAAATGTGTGAACTATTTTAACCACAGCTGTACACAAAGGCCTCATTCCCCCCTGCTGATTGGCCTGGTAGATATTTTGCTTATCTACACTATGACAGAGGATACAGATAACAGGAAAGGTAGTGTTATGCTGCGTGTGAAGGGCACGACTTCTCATCCCTTAGACATGGAGCCTAGAGCAGGGTCCTCTTTCTAGACCATGTTGGGTATCTTAAGGCGACTAGAGGGAACGGGGCATAAAAATTCAGGGCAACAAACATTACGTGTATATTACCTTGAATTACACTCTGAGTCAAAGATAACAGTGGCACACTTGATAAGAAAATACTCAATGGACAAATAGAACAGGGACGGAAAATTCTGGGACAGGTAGCTGGGGCTTGCTGTAGGGTGAGGCTCAGCAGTAGTGGAGGGCCCAGGGTTGGTGGCCTGTGTCAGGAGGTCACCAGTCGTCGGGGCATCTGGAGGGGCCTTCGTCAGGAAGCCAGACTGCCAATGTCGTCGGGGGCCTCGTCAGGAGGCTGGGCCGGAACTAGATCGCCCGGGAGTGGTCTGAGGGCGACGTGATGTGGGCACCCTTCCTGAAAAGCCTGTGAAGGTTGGGCTTAGGGGCTAGGCCTGAGTAGGGAGAGTGAGCGCACTTGTCGGTGCCCACTCTTATGGGCAGGAGGTCTTTGGGTGGGGTGGGAAGGTCGCGCCCTGGGGTCCTGGGAAGGTCATGCCCCAGGGTCCTGAGGATGTCTCGGCTGGTCTGGGGGCTGCGGTCTCCCTTCTGCTGAGCCTCCGGCAGGGGTGATCTATGGCGGCTCGGCGATGGAGAGTCCGTCAGGGACTGGGACTGCCGAAGGGCAGGCTGGAGAGCTAGGACCCCAGGTACCAGGGGGGTCTTGCCAGGTCTCCTCCAGGTGTAGTTCTAGTGAGAGGGTGTCCCTGTTGGGAAAAGGGGCGAGGATACCCGAGCTGCCACAGGCAGACTCCAGCAAGCCCAGGAAATCCTCAGGTGGGGAAGGCACTGGGGTAGGGGGCGAGCGGCTGCGTGTAGCCGCTCCCTCCACGGCACAGCTGGTGGCAGTCGCCGAGTCCCTTAGGACATGAAAGGTGGAGCAGCTGGTGGCTGTCTCCTCCCTCGTGCAGCTGGTGGCTGTCACTGAGGATTCGTTCCCCTGGCTGCCTGTGGGCATAGTGCAGCTGGTGGCCGTCACCCAGGCGCCGTGCCCCGCGAGGACTACACCCTGAGTGCGGCTGGTGGCCATCCTGGGGTTGCAGGTGCCGCTGGTGGCCGTCACCGGAGTCCCACTTCCCAGAGGACCCGCAGGTGCGCGGCTGGAGGCCAACGCCCTCCTGCAGGTGCAGCTAGTGGCCGTCACCAATATAGGGTCCCTCCTGACGGAGGTGCGGCTGGTGACCATCACCAATGTAAGGTCCCTCCCGATGGAGGTGCAGCTGGTGGCCGTTGCTTCTCCAGGGGTACGGCTGGTGGCTGTCACCTCGTTTCGTTTCGTTTAGTTTAGTTTTTGAAGGCTCCAACATGCTTGCATGTGTCAGCCTTGGTCACCTAATGGCGGCTCTCCACGCTGCTCGATCTCTGGCAGCCTCCCTATTCAGTCCCTTAACCCTTAAGTCACATTTAATGACCTCGTTCCATGTCTTTCTCGGTCTACCCCTCCCCCAAAATTAACACTTCTCACCCTCTGTACCCAATTATCATCCCCCATCCTCTCCACATGTCTAAACCACCTCAGCCTACCTCTCCTCATCACAACACCAATACACTCCAGTCCCATCCTACCTCTCAACTCTTCCATCGTAAACCCAGCCCCCCAAGGCCTTGCACGCAGGGACGCACTGCACATCCACCTAATCATTGTCATTTCTGTACGTTTAAACCTGCGAATATCCTCTTCCTTTACTGCCCAGGTCTCACTACCAAACAGCATCACACTCCTAACACATGCTGCATACAAAGACCCCTTAGCACGTAAGAAGAGTCCTCTCAATGTCAGGAGAGGCAACAGCTCCCTGAACTTCTTCCAACCACTTCTCACCCTAGCAACCGAGCTAACTCCAGCCCCACCTCCGGCACATAACATCTCTCCCAAATAACGAAACTCCTCCACACACTCAAGAGACTCACCTGCAAGTTCATGTAATGTAAGGGATGCAGATGATGAGGTGAGAGAGAGAGAGAGAGAGAGAGAGAGAGAGAGAGAGAGAGAGAGAGAGAGAGAGAGAGAGAGAGAGAGAGAGAGAGAGAGAGAGAGAGAGAGAGAGAAAAAGTACATTCTGTGGAGTCAACAACTCCATATAAAGGTACAATACTGGATAGTTTTAGTAGTAGTAGTTCTAGCCACAAGTTCATCTGAAATGTGAACCCAGTGGACTGAAGGCTGAAATTATTGTGTAACTGATTATTTTCCAAGCCAATCTCGGTAATGATAAAGAGAAGACAGTATGGGTAGGAGAGCAAGAGACGGGGTGGGAGGGCAGGATAATGATAGGATGACGGGAGGATGGGATATGGGAAGGAAACCTGGGACAATTTAGTGATAAGTTACTGGTGATTGGTGGGAAACTAAAAATTAGCATTACACAATAATTCCAACCTGCAGTCCACTGGGTTCACATTTCAGATGAACTTGTGGCTAGAACTACTACTACTACTAAACCATCCAGTATCGTATCTTAATATGGCGTGGGTGAATGGACACAGAAAGCATTTTTTATTTTTTTCTGGGTCCTGAATTGAGAAAAGAATTCCCCCCCCATAATGCTTTCTCCCTGTGACATCCTATCTCCCCTTATCACACCTGTCTACCCTCTTAATTCTCTCTCTCTCTCATATCCCTTTATCATACATCTCCCCCTTAACTCTTTCTCTCTCTCACACACACACATACACATACATTCCATCTCCCTTTCTCTTTACCCTGCCTCTCTCTCCTGCATATGGTGCAGAGAATGAACTTTTAACATACTGTAAAAGTCTACATAAATAGTGTGTGGTAGTTATATACTGTATAAATAATATGTTATACTAAAAGTGCCACTGCAATATAATCACACCTTCAAAAAGTTTTTTTTTTCTGTAAGCCCCAGACTCCTACGCTCCTCTGTGGGGCGACATAGGATTGGATAATAAATGAATGAATGAAGTATGATAAATGTATATATAATATCTGTAAGTTTTTATATCTTTCCAGATCATCATCATCCTCTGAACCTCCTTTCCCACCCTAGGAAAGGGTGAGGAGTAGCAGCATCCAGACAGCCTAAGTTTGCCCAATCCAGTGGGCCACGCTTCCATTCATTCATCATTCAAACCCCCAGAATCCTGCCTCTATTGGATATGCCAAAAACTTTCACCACATTCTGTAGCTTCACACAAACGTATCCGACAGAGTCAGTCCGGACACTGCCACGTCAAAAAGGGGTGCCAAATCCCTGATCATGCACTTCTCCTCACAAACTCATCCACCATATCCCTCCACATTCTTCTTGGCTTACCTTGCCTCTTCCCTCCTTTCAAATTCACTCATATATATGGTACCTTTCTCTACTGTTATCTATTCTCTCCACATGACCATATCACCTCAGTACATTTTCTTCAATTCTGGTGTCCACAGACTTCTTCACTCTGCATCTCTCATGAATCACATTATTTCGTATCCTATCCACTCTCTGTACTCCACATACATTCCTCAGCAGTTCTATCTCCACTGCTCTCACTCTTGACATTCCATTTGCATGCCACACCATAGTCTCACATATGTTAAAGTTGGCACTAACACGCCTTCACGTACGCCTCGTTCAGCTGCAACACTCAAGCCTATGTTTCTTATCAAGGCCTTCATAGCACCAGTTACTTTCCTTCCTTGTGTCACTCTACTTTCCACTTCCTTTGCACATTTTCCTCTCTTTTCTATCACTGTACCCAGGTATTTGAACTCTCTCACCAATTCCAGTCTGTCTCCATTCACTGTAACATTGCAGTGGGAGTCACCTTCTCTCTCAGTAACCATCACTTTACTCTTTTCTACATTTACTCTCAAGGCATGACACTCACAGACATCAGCAAAACTCTGAACTACTCTGCCAAGTTCTTGTCTGGTATTTGCAAGTAGCACTGCATCATCAGCATAAAACAAATTTGAGGTATTCCATACATCACCCTTCACTACCATTGCCATCCCCCTCTCCATTACTTGTGTTTTTACTTCTCTCATCACTCCATACATATATACAAATATANTGGGCAGCCCAGAATATCCGAATAGTGAGTATGTCCGAGTATTGGACGTCCGGATATTTGAGGGATTACTGTGGGTTAGAGCGCTCCGCTCTGGCCGTAGGGCCAGAGGATCGAATCCACCCAAGGGTCATTGGTAGACATCAGGAAGGGCATCCGGTCATAAAATGCTACACGCTCCAATCCAAAAAGGCCGACGCATGCAAGCATTTTGCAGCCTTCAAAAACGAAACGTACTGTATACAGTAATCCCTCCATTATCCGACATAATAGAGCCAAAGGCATGTCCGGATATTGGTTTTGTCTGGATATTGGTCCTGAAGATCCAGCACTGGTTTTTCATGACCCTAACCTAACCTAACCTAAATCAGAAAACTACTTTCCTACCTCCCTAGTGGACATGTATAGCACTTATTTAGGTCCCTTTTCACATAAATAATGCATACATAGCATGAATTTATTGAATTTTAACCAAAAAATGATGATTTAGGGGTGAGTGAGTCATAGGAGCTCAGAACTTGCCAGCATAGTATAAGTAAGTATCGGACATGGAAATCATCTTTTCTCACATTTTATGCACTAAATTATTGGATACAAAGCATCAAATACAGTAAATGATGTTAGTTGCTACCAGAAAAATGGTTAGGTTAGGTTAACTTAGGTTAAGTTTGGTTAGGTTAGGTTAGGTTAGGTTATGACCAGACATCAAATTCACTGCTTCAACCTTTTTCATAGCTGGTGCACTTAATAACCATGCATGAAAGAATTAAATTAAAAGCAGGAAATTATGATTAACACAATGTTAGGTTAGGTTAGGTTAGGACCGGACATGAAATTCACTGCTTCAACCTTTTTTCTAGCTGTTTTACTTAAGAACCATGCATGGAAAAATTAAATAGCAAGCAGGAAATTATGATTAACATTTAGGGTAATTTTTTAACACATGTACAGCATGATGAAAACAGGTTAGGCATGAAAATCTTTATGGTAACCATAGGTTAGGTTAGGTTAGG
>JAGKTI010040175.1:0-10447 GCA_018397915.1 Birgus latro
GCAGTGGAACGAACATTCTCAAGAGAGTTGCCAGGCGAATAATCCCTGGGTAGGGTACCCAACTTGACCATGTGGGTCAGACTAACCCTCGCGTCAGTGGGACTTTACGCCTGACCTGGTGTTTCCGGCTAAACTTAATTATTTTTTCGTTTATGTCATGGCCTTACCTACTGATCCATCCTCAAAGGAGTTGCCAAACAACTAATCCATGGGTAGAGTGTCGGACACTGACAATATGGCTCAGAATATCTCTCGTGTGGGTTGTGCTTGAAGAACATATAAATGACATCTTTAAGCCCCACCCACAAGAGGGATCAGTCTTCCTCCCCTAAATAAAAACTATTAAAAATGTGGAAAATGAGCTTATGGATTTTAAAATATCTCATGTTAATTTGTCTAGGTTTTGATAATGTCTTTACTATTTAAAATTTTCCACAATCATTTTTAGGGGGTCAGCCCCCTTCAAAACTTATAAAGACTACAAAATAGGAGAAGGAAGACAATTATTGCGTTGATATCTTAGTACCTGTTCTACAATGAACCCTCATCCGCTATATGATATTTGGGAAGCGTAATCCCCCAATGATTCTTGCAAGGTCACCTTGGATTCTTGGGCGTTAGTTCCCTCCCCGAAAGAAGAACGATCAGAAACAGGGGAAATATTTGAATGAGTCTTCCCAGATAAGTTCATCTGGTTATTCAGAAGATCTTCCACCATACACGATTTTCTAACCATGATTTTTAGGGGGATCAGTTTTCCTTCACCAAATGAAAAATTCTCAAAATAGTGAAAGGAGGGCAAATAGCGACTTTGATATCTTGGTACATGCTGTTCAAAGGACTTTCATCCGTAATGCGATAAGTGGGAAGCATGATCCCCCCAAAATTCATGGGGTGTCAACACCCCTCCCTCTGAGAGAAAAAAAAAATCAGAAACAGGGGAAAACGCACACACAGATTTCAACGATTGGGTAGGCAGCTTCCATATTTTCTTTGAATGCAAAGAAAGAAACTGCACATCTACTTCATAAATATATTCCATTAGCTTCTTTATTTAATCATCACTGTAGCCCACTGTACTTCTCTTTACAGCCGGCGTTTGGTTACTGTCGTCAGCGTCCGTGTGTGGAGGCGTGCTGCTCTACCACATCATCTGTCGGACCCAGCATGCAGTAGATGCCAAAAGCCTCACCTCTCGAGCTTTTATGCATGTGTTCGGTTCTTTCCTTAGCCAGGCGCTGTGTAATATGCCCTGGCTTTCCGCGGGAAGGGTAAGATATTATTTCTATTACTGTTGGTTTTATGCATCTTTCCCAGTTGTTTTTATTCATAATAGTGTCTTGTAGTATACTTTTTTCTTTTTTTCTTATTTTGTTCCCTTTTTTTGTCATTTTATTTGGTTTTTGTCTGTCATATGTCACCCCATTCCTCTTCATCTTTTTTGTCTCCTCCCTCCTGTCTTTTCTTCTTTTACCTTTCCTTCCTCCTTTATTGTCTGTTGCGCTTTGTCTTTTAACTTTTGCCTCTTTTGTTTATCATCTTTACCACTCCATCTATTGGATTCAGGGCCGTGTTTCTAGTTGGTTTCCTTTGTGATGCATTCTGCACATTACACGTATATAATACTCTTGTGCGATAGTGATGCAAAATGTGTAGATACTAAACACATGCAAATATCATATTCGTGAAACGGGCGTAAGAGTGGAAAACAAAATGCTAAGGAAGACAGATGGCAACAAAATAGCCTACACTAGACACATCCCCCACTCACATCATTCCCTGCTTTCGTGTACCAGCCTTAACTGAGTTTGATATTTGATTTTCATTTACAGCTGTTATAAGAAACATTATATAAATCAGAGAACTGTTACATGAGACTGTAAATAAACTAACACCTGAATTAAAAAAAAATATATATATAACTAGTCATTTCTAGGCATTTGTTTTCTGCGTACGTACGTACAAGCGTCAAGAAAGATGAAGCTTTTTTTTTTTTTCAGTCAACTTACTACACCCAAAGGACGACATACCTAGTAACAGGATCACGAGCCCATGTATTATGTACAGAGGAACTCTTGTCTAGCAGGATACGCTGTTCTGTTGCAAAGATATATTTGAGTTTACAATACAGAAGTTAGCATCCACCAAAGTATAGATGTCTTACGAGAATGATAACTAAATGGTTGTCTGTGAGTAGATAATTACATACATCAGTCAGAGCCTGTCGCTGAGGCAGTAGGTCCCTGACTGAGGGACACTCAAGGCAGCAGTGCTGAAGATTGTTGGCGTTAGCACGTTCACATTGTTTACAGAAGTGAGACACGTCCCCTGCCTTAGAGACTTGTCAGTCAGGGTGATATCCCAGCCGAATTCGAGTAGACACAACACTGTGTTTGCGAACCATAAGTCCATGTTGACGATACTTTGAAGGAGATAGACGAAAGTGGTCTTAGTATTGGATGGACACACTCTGATTCCGATCAGCATTCCTGTTTTGGAATGTTAGAAGAAGAGCGGCTGAATGTATCTTCTTTTTGTAGCAAAGGAGGGAGGATGTAGCATCATCAGGTAGAGGCAGTCCACAGGCATCTTTCGCGAGGAAGTCAACAGCGTCATCGGCTGTAATTCAGACATGCACAGGAATCCACAGGAACTATATGGTAAGAGAATTTTCATGAGCTGGAACTAACTGACACAATATTTGTTGAACTAAGAGGTGGCATGTGTGTTACGGAGATGAGATGGCTTGAAGGGCAGACTGAGAGTCACAGATAACTACATCATTCAGTCTTTGCTGAGAGAGGAGACTAACTGGATGCAAGAATCCCTGTAGCTCACAGAAGGTAAAGCTAGACGAGTTCGGTAGTCTGCGGCCAACTCAGTCTTCCTCATGTCGGTCCAAATCGGGCGAGTAGATGACACATCAAACACTCCCATCTGCTTGTAGGGAATCGTCGATGTAGAGATGGTGCGCGACAGGAACTGAGGAAGACACTCTTTCAATGGTCTCCAGAGCTATAGTTGTTTCTGGAGGAGTGGCAGGTCTGCCATAGAGGTAGAAGTAAAGCAGACTTCAAGATCAGGCATCTTCCAGGGAGATGGACCATGATTCACTTCTGCCACGAGAATATTAATATCAAGTCTTTGTAGGATGGAAAAGGCTGTATTAACGAGAGTGCTGACACTGGGCTGAAGTGGAGGTCGAGGTGCAACAGAGTCAAGTGAAGGTCTCATGACACGAGAATAATGAGGGGCAAGATGGGGAGAGTGGAGGTATTTGACACTGAAGTAAAAGACTTTAGCGTATATTCTCTCAGCAAGTGGGGGGAAGACTGAGTTCAGTTTGCATGTTGACCACTCTGATGGAAATAGGACAGACCAGGATGTATCTCATTACCTTATTCTGAAAAATTTCAATGGGTTCTAAAGATGTCTTTGGGAGCTGACTGAGAGCAGGGGAGAGGCAATCATCAACTGACCGTATGAATACAATGTAAACATTTCTGGCCACAGGGATAGAGATTCCAGCAGCATTGTTGATAGGCCACTTGAGGGGAATTAAACGCTGCTGCAGCCACTCAGACGATGAGATGAATACGTTGTCTTACAGGTATGGTCGGGGTAATCCACACAGGTGCACCCACATAGAGGTACTGCCTGCACTGGGGCATGATACTACTTCCTGCAGTGAATTCTTGAAGCATTCCTAGGTTGCTGAGAGAAAAGATTCTACTTTTTTCTTGGGAGAGGATGAGGCCACAAGAAGAAGACGTCTGAAGGAATGACTGAAGGACGTGTTGAAGATCTTCTGGAAAGCTGTAGTGAATGCAGATACCATCAGCGTAACAGAAAACTGTGGTTCTGAGAATGTTGGAAAGAAGAGAGAGTAACCGGTGCATAAGGAAATTAAAAAGAAACGGGTTTTGAACACCACCTTGCAGAGTGCCGAGCTTGAAGGCCTTAGAGGAGCTACACACGCCCTTACGAAGGACATGCGAGGTTCTGTTACGAAGGTAACCCTGTATCCATCTCAAGAGGTTTCCTTGGACGCCAAATTCCATCAGATGATCAAAGATGATATGTCTGTCTGCAGCATCAAAAGCACTTTTAAGATCAGTCAGTACTAAAACACTAGTGGGGAAGAGGAGGGTATAGAGTTCCTTTAGACAGTAGTGTGTACTTCTTTGTGGCAGAAAACCATACAGTCTGGGGTGAGAGATTGTCCTCCAGCAAATGCATTAAACGGGTAAGGGAGATGCGTTCGAGCACCATGCTGAAGGAAGTAGGTCTGAATTTGTCAGTACCAGGTTTTGGAATGGGCACAATCGTGCAGGGGGTCCAGGCATTAGGTACATATCCCTTACGGAAGCAATGATTGTAAAGCTGTAACAGGGAGCTGCTAGGGATTTTCAGGAGTAGGTGAAGTACAGAGTAAGTGACGCCATCATTCCCGGGGGCTGTGTTGCCTTACTCCTAATGAAAGCACGTCGCAATTCGTCCTCAGTTATCAGCACGTCATCATCTTCATCTACTTTCAGTAACACAATCATCAGACGGAGAGTGCGGACATTTTGGTGGTAGGAGAGTCCATCTTGAATATATGCGGCAAGGATGCATGCATGTGATTGTTCAGACCATGTATTAATAAGATCTTGTGCATCCTTTGCTGGACTGTGGTGGAGAGCACTGGAGGGCCATTTCCTGACAACACTGTTTATTAGATGCCACATGGCTCGAACACTCGTCTCATAGTTCATGCTATCTGTGAACTTCTGCCAGGATTCAATATGGACGTATTGCTGGAAGGCGATTAGATTGTTTCTTGACTCCTGGTACTGGTGCAGAAGGTGAGGTGTTGGTTGCCTCTGGAGAGACCATCTCCCACCATCCCTCTGTTTGGAGGATGTGCTGATCAAGTGTCCAAGTATGAACATCAGGGTGACTTTTAATGTCTTGTAACATAGTGGCTGTGGAAATCATGAGTGGAATTTACCCGGGAGGAATATAAGTTAACGGGTGCTTGTAAATAAAATGTGAGGAGGAGGTTGGAAATGTATGAGATGTACATAGGGCGGTACCTAGGAGGAATGGTAATGCAGGTGCCAGTGTGAGGAAGGGAAGGTCCAGCAGGGAGGGAATAGTGGAGGCTGAGGGCAACGTGGTCCAAGAAGAGAGTAGGAATGGAAGAGCACCTGATGTGGGACGACACTAGCCTGGATATTATGCTGTGATCAAGAGTACCTCTGTGAGTGTGCATGGCACCACCAGTGCCCCAGCAAGTGAGCTGGTAGCAGCAGATATATTCAAGGAGAGGAAGTACATTGCGATTTGGAGTAGGAGAGAGGTTGCCCAGAGCAGGATGATAGGCATTAAGTCACCCATGTAGATTATACCATGAATTGTAGATGTAGGGTGGGAAGGGAGATTAATCTATCCAGGGGCAGAATAGATGTCACATAAGCGGATCCTACCATCACCCACTGTGACCTCAAAAAGCTGAAAGATCATATCATCGTCTACAGAGCAGTGGAGAAGTTGATGTGGAATAGAGGATTGAATATAACTAACTGCACCATTCCTGGCTAGGTGAACATACGAAATGTAGCCACCAAGTGAGGGAACCTCTTCCCCAGGTAGAGGACGACCAATAAAAGCTTCTTGAATGAATATAATATGTGGGTGATGGTGACATACATAGCTCCTTAGTGCAGCAATTCTCGAATGACTTCTGACTCCACAGACATTCCAAGAGGTAACATGAAGCAGCATTCGGGAACCGAATATTACGTTTAGGTTTCCAGGAGTCAGGTGGGCATGAGGAGGTAGCATAAGCACTGCTTTTTGATGTAGTATGTGAAGGGTCCTCTTCGAGAGATCACTGATTCTCTCAAGGCGAGAGGCAATAGCATCCAGTTTCTCTGTGAGGGTGGTGACAGTAGTGATGATATCCTGATGAGACTCAGCAAGAGAAGTGAGTGTGCTTTCGGTGCTGGTGTGCTGACTGACCAGGCTATCGATGTGTGCTTCAGTGGAATCAAAGCATGCTGTAAGCACTGTGCACCAAGACATCAGAGAGGCAACAGATTCACAAAGGACAAGTACTTGTGCAGAACTGGGAGTGGAAGGAGAGGCAGGTGAGGTGGCAGCATCTGGTGGCGGTGACAGTGGTGGTGCTGGTGGTGATGAGTGTGGAAGCCTGGCTCTAGGAGTCGCAGCAAGGCCTGAGCGTTTGGTGCAACCATGCCACACATTGACTCCTGGCTTATAACAACAAGGACTTCTCCACTGTGCGGTGTCTGGTGCAGGTAAGGGTAGCGGTTCCGAAGTAGAAGTGGTAGCAGCAGTGGTGGGTGATGAAAGGGTGTAATATGGACAAGTCCGAGAGGCACGGTTGGCAGCACACCACGCACATTTCTCCGAGGCACAACAGTAGCGTGTTATGTCCGATTTTCCAGTAATTGATGCACCACGACTGTTTGCCCTTCATTCTGCGTAGCTCACAGAATGGGAGACAAGGAAGGAAACTGAAGTTGACTGCTGGTGGAGGACGGTCTAGGAGACTCCACGTGACAACAAGCTGGTTGATGAGCACCCTATTTTGATGAAAAAGACGAGCAGTGTAGATGCCAGGGAGTTCTTTGGCCAAGGAAGGGTCAACGCCGACAGGGTAGCAGGTGATGAGGTACGTAAAGAACTTGCAGGGCCTGATGACTGAGTCCTGAACATCCAGATGACAAAATCCTGAACTTCCAAGAAGAAAGACAGGAACTCACCACTCGTGGTCCTGTCTACGATGTCCGTACATTGTCTTGATTATAGACTAAGTAGGAGCTGACAGCAGACATCTTGACTTCAGCCAGCTCCCAATCGAGACGGAACGTCTTGGTGACCTCAGATAGCCAACGAAGCTTCACATCGACAGTCAGGTACTCTTTGAAAAGGAGTTTGACGTACTCAGCCCAGTGAGCAAATGTTGGAGGAACTGATATAGGCTGGGAAGGTGTCTTCTGAGGAGAGGTGAAGGAGGAAGTGATCAGGAAGCTTGAACTGAGAAGAAGTCTCATTGGACTTGGATGTTTTTGCAACACGAGATGTTGGTTCATTGTTGATATCTAAAGCATGTTCCACCCGGCGTATGGTGGAGGTGGAGCCCTGGGTGACATGGTGGGGGGCTACAGGTTGAGGCAACCTGGGAATCACCGAGACTGCAGTAGGTGTAGAGCCCTGTTGTCTATATAGGGCAAGTAGGGGCCAAGCTTCCTCAGACAAGACGTCTTGTCACTAAGTGCTAGGTCATCCTCAAGATCATCAAGGGTGGCAGGTCCATAGCATTCTATGTTGCCCTAATAGATAGCATTTAGAGTGTTGGCAGCACCTTCACCAGTGGAGTGGAGCTCGTGCATGTGCTCAGGCAGAGTGACGTAGCAATGACGATACTACACGTCATGCTCCTCACACTGAACATGCTCACAGACATGAGAACATCCAACCAGAGGGGGCTGGCCAGATGCATGGATTTTTATATAAAAATTGGGCAGCTTGCTAGATCCATCAGAATTTCGTCAACATCAGGGGAGCTTTCTCATGGGTTTGTTTACTTGCTCTGAGCACCACCTTGCCCAGCTGGTGCTCTAGGCATATATTTCAGTGCTCACACATACACTAATACTTGAATGACAAGTACTATACACTATCAAACTAGCCTACTACATCATAGATATGGAAGTATTCCAAATATCAGAGAGAGAAAAAAATCTAAAATGATATGCACAGTTTTAGAGATTTATAACAATTTCATATATTTACAAGTATGTATATGAATTAATATATATATCAAAATTAGAGGTTCAAGATAGAGCTATATGCAGAGAATCTCAGTATCAAACATTACTGCAATATTTGGTAAATAGACAAGCATAGAACTGTGTAGAAATGACAAACATATAGCGGCCTAATTAGGTCGCTAAGTGCTTGCCCTCGCAACAAGCATTGATACCAAACTGAAGCTGAACCTGCTCTGACGTACCAGGTATGCCCATGCAACTTTGAGCTCATTCCATCCAGTGGTTTGGTCCATAAAGAGTTCCCAATGTCTGTTAAAAAATCGGGCACAGCAGCACACATGGTTCGTGTGTAACTGACCGCACACATTTATAATTTACACCATCGTTGTCAGCTTGTCATACCGAGTCTTTTGATGTACTTATTTAACCCGGGGAATCCCATCGACGTATGGGTACGTCGCGATGTTTTGTCACAGCTACACCCATCGACGTATGGGTACGTCACTCAATTGCAAGGGTCATAATTTGCACAGTTTTCAAGTTTCATGGGTGATTTTTGGTAGGCATATGTAGGAGACCTTCCTCTACCTGCTATCAAGCGGGGATACTGCCTGGCCTCACCTAACCCCCCCTCCCCCCCACACTGGGCAATTCACCTGTTAGCAGTAAGCTGGCCAGTAAAGGTATGTTGCCCCACAGTCTCTCCAATGACGAAATTCTCGGTGAAAGTGATTCCTGAGGTGAAGGACAAAGAATAACGAAGCTATAGCAAGAAACAAACAGAAGTGATGAGGTGGTAATGTCATAGAGGAAGGTGTCATATGTGAATGTGTTTGCCTATATAAAAGTGTTGTAACCAATACAGTCTGTTACTACACATAAATTCGTACCAAATACATAAATAAATACATAACTGAAAGTGGCTTGAATCAGTTATCCTTTCCATTGTTCGTTTTCTTTAGCCAGGTACCCTGAAAAAGAAGGAAAACGTAAGGTTGCATGACACCTGTATCAACAGTTTTAAGCACAGGATCGCGATTTCTCTATGAATTTTCGATGTTTCTCACCAAAAGCGGAGGTTTGAGCCAATAAAAAAAAATCCAAAAATGCTTGGGATTGTGTGGCATCGTAGCTTGGAAATCGGACGTGATGGGTTAAAGGCGGCAGAAAGCGGCCTTTCCACTCAATATCAAAAGACCATAAATGAGTCATGACTCGGGAACCACTGGCATGACTGGACTGGATTTTGTTGTATTCTTGAAGTTGCAGCATTTTAATGGTACCTTGCTATAACAAAAATTGCACTCCTTTGTGCAGTTTTGGGTGTGTTTTGGTAACTTCAGTGCCTACAAAGAAAGTAATCCGACTAAAGGTCGCCGAAGCTGCTTGATGTCAGAAGGTCATAAATGAGTCATATATTGGGAACTGGTGTCCCAATTGGACTGGAAATTGTTTTATTCTTCAAGTTAGAACATTTTAGTGGTACCATGCTCTAACAAAAATTGTTCTACAGTGGGCCAGTTTTGCTGTTTTACGGTCACAAACGGACAAACCAACTAACAAACAGAAATCAGATCATTATAATATACAGAAGATAGCATGTCAAAATCCAAGGGGTGTTAAATATGGACACACACACACACAATGCTTATTCGTAAAGTATTATTGATGTCCTGTGCTCTAGGCATTTATTTTCCATATGCCTTCTATTACTTTAACCCGAGGCGTCCCGTCGACATATGGGTGACATATGGGTACGTTGCAATGTTTTGTCACAGCTAGACCCAACGACGTACGGGTACGTTGCGCAATTGCAAGGTTCATAATTTACACAATTTTCAAGTTTCACGTGTGATTTTTGGTAGGCATGTGTGGGAGACCTTCCTCTATCTGCTGTCAAGTGGGGATACTGCCTGGCTCCACCTGACCTCCCTCCCCCCCACACTCGGCAATTCACCTGTTAGCAGTGACCTGGCCAGTAAAGACAGACATGTTGCCCCATGGTCTCTCCAATGACAAAATTCACGGTGAAAGTGATTCCTGAGGTGGAGGATAAGGAGATAAAGAAGCTATAGCAAGAAACAAACAGAAGTGATGAGGTGGTAATGTCGTAAAGGAAGGTGCCATATGTGGAAGTGTTTGGTGACTGAACAATGCTTCTATTGCCTGTATAATTGTGTGAAAACCAATATAGTCTTGTACGACACATAAATTCATACCAAATAAATAAATAAATACGTAATTCAAAGTGGCTTGAATTAATTTAGCCTCCCATAGTTCGTTTTCTTTGAGGCCAGATTCCCTGAGAAAGAACGAAAGGTACGGCTGACTCATCACCTGTAGCACCATTTATAGACTCAGGAGAGCGATTTCTCTATTAATTCTCAATGTTTCTCACCAAAAGCAAGAAAAAAAAAATTCCGAAATTGCTCGGGACTGGGGAGTATCGGAGGTGGGATATTGGTCGGGACGTGACGGGTTAACTTCATATAAAAGTCTAAAGTCGCTGCATATGCCGTATATGAGCATATCCTTAAAACATGCCAAAAGCTGTGGATACAGTTAAAAAAAAAAAATGCCTTTTGGGAATGTGAAAATGCCTGGTAATGTTTCTGGTACTTACAAATAGATGTATATAACAGTCACATTTTGCTTTAGAGAAG
>JAGKTI010040180.1:0-10446 GCA_018397915.1 Birgus latro
CTAGTTACATCAAAATTTTTAGAGGTAGAAACAAGAGAAAGTAAAAGTTTCCATGCTTCTTAAGTTTACCTGTACCATAACTCGGAAACGTTCAGCCCCATCTAACTAGGCATCCTATACTCGTACCTACATACAGTCTCTACCAGACAGCCTCAGCCACTGGGTAGAGATACATGGCTGTATCGTCCCTCTTTCGGTAGGGATAGGCCAGTCCTGCAGTGGACCTCAATGGCTGATGAAGGGATACACAATATCTGACTTGCCCCGCTTGAAAATTCTCTGCACAGCTGAATCTAGTTGTTTTGCAGTAGTATGAGTAAATGTTATTGTACTGAAGTGGTTAAAAGCTTATGGAATCGAGAGAAGTTTAACCCGATGAACGATACAAAACTAGTGTACTGTATCTCGAGTTGGTAATATAAATATTGTTATACAGCTTCATCTGGATACACACCGAATGAATGATAATTTTAACTAGTGTATTGTACCCCAAGTAAATAAATATTGTAATAGAACTTCATCTGGACACACAGGCCTACACCGGATGAACGATAATTTAAGCTGGTATATTGCCCGTTAATAAATATTGTAATAGACCTTTGTTATCGTCAGGCTAAAAACACTTGTGTACTCGTAGGCTATAGGCACTAACGTACGAGATAAAACAAGTATCTTTGATAGGACAAGGAAGGTACTTGGATGCCTGTTTGTACTTGAGGCACTCGGAGACAAACGCCAATAAGCTATTATGTGATATTTCAACGTTAAAATAAAGAAAAGGAATCTCTGCGTCCGTGTTTTGGATATAACAGTGCCAAGAATTTTTGGCATGGAATAATTTTACCCATGTGATGATGCTGTTTATTTGAAGATAAATTATTTCCATTTGTGGGTATTTCCTAACCTCCGTATCTTCCTTTTATTTATTGGCTGAAGCTAATTGTTTTCCCATTTACGAGTATTTCTCTTACCTCTATTCTCCTTTTATTTATTGGCGGAAGATAAGTTATTTCCATTCACTGTTATTTTTCAACCCTTTATCCTCGTTTTATTTATTGGCGGAATATGAGTTATTTCCATTTACGGGTATTTTTTTTTTTCCAGCATCTGTATCCTCTCCTTATTTGCTGGTGGAAGGTAAATTATTTTTATTTACGGGTTTTTCTAACCTCTGTATCCTTTTATTTATTGGCTCTTGTCTGCCCTCAATTAGTTTTGACATGCAGTTTCCGTGTTGCCCATCTAGAAGTGAGTACATCTGGTACCACAAGCCTGCCTGCTCCTGTAGCAAGCAGGCCCCACATGTCGCCTTCCTGGCTGCAAAAGTTGAGAGACATAACTTGTGCCCGTAAAGAGTCCCTGCCACGAAACCTTTAATGTTGGGATGGGCCAAGTTGGGGTCTATGAGATGCAGGGGTGGCGCGTGAGGGGTGGAAAGAGTAGAGAGAGTGGGGATGGAGGGGAAGGGAAATGCACAGTGAGGATGTAGGGAAAGGGAAAATAAAAAAAAATGGTGATGGAATGGAAGGGAAAAACGAAGAGTGAGGATGTAGGGAAAGGAAAAATAAAATAAAGGTGATGGAGGGGAAAGGAAAAACAAAGAATGAAGATGTAAGGGAAGAGAAAAGCAAAAAATGGCGATGGAGGGGAGGAGAAAAACAAAGAACGGGGATGAAGGGCAAGGAAAAAGCAAAGAGTGGAGACGGAGGGGAAAGGAAAAGCAATGAGTGGATGTAGAGGGGAAAGGAGAAGCAAAGAGTGGAGTCAGAGGAGAAGTTCTTTAGTCCCAAGCTCATCTGGATGTAAGCCCTGTGGACTGCATGCTGATGTTACTCATCTCCCTTAGTCCACCATCCCCCTTTCGAGGGATAGGGAGAAAGTTGAGGGATGTTTGTATAACCGTGCAGCTTCGTCGCCTGAATATATTGGCGTCACCGCGAGAAGTAGAGGATGAAGGAGGGAGGAGGAAATAAACATAGGGTGGAAATTATTATTGATGTTTCCGACTCTGGTCATCAGTTTAACAGCCTGTTTCCTGAGGTCCACCAGTTCATCTACGTGCACACACTTTCATATGTGATCATTAAAATTTCTTCAACTGATGTATTTTCTGCCATCACTGGCCTCAATATTAACAAGGCATATGGGCCTGATGGGGTCCCTCCTGTTGTCCTCAAGAACTATCCTCCTGTGCTTACACCCTGCCTAGGTAAACTCTTTCGCCTTTGTCTGTCAGCTTGTACCTTTCCTTCATGCTGGAAGTTTGGTCTCATTCAGCCTGTCCCAAAGAAGGGTGACCATTCCCAACCCTCTAACTATCGTCCAATTGCTTTAAAATCCTGTATTTCAAAAGTGTTCGAGTCTATTCTTAACAGAAGAATTTTAAAGCATCTTTCCTATCACAACCTTCTTTCTGACTGTCAGTATGGGTTCCGTCAGGGACGCTCCATTGGCGATCTTCTCACCTACCTTTCATCTTGCTTTCGGGATTTTGGCGAAAGCTTTGCCATTGCTCTTGACATCTCAAAGGCTTTCGATCGAGTCTGGCATAAATCTTCAATTTCTAAACTGCCCTCTTACGGTTTCTATCCTTCTATCTGTGCCTTCATCTCTAGCTTCCTTTCTGGTCGTTCTATAGCCGCTGTTGTAGACGGCCATTGCTCTTCTCCTAGATCTGTCAACAGTGGTGTTCCTCAGGGCTCTGTCCTATCACCAACTCTCTTCCTTTTATTCATCAGTGACCTTCTAAGCTGTATATGTAACCCTATCCACTCGTACGCTGATGATTCCACCCTTCACCTTTCCATTCGGTTCCTGCAACGTCCATCTCAGCAGTTACTTCAACAAACAAGGGATGAGGCTATGGCACACCTAATGTCTGACTTGGCTCGTATCTCTGACTGGAGTAATAATAATCTTGTTTTTAGTGCATTAAAGACTCAGTTCTTACAACTATCAACCCGACAAAACCTTCCACAGGAGTACCCACTGATGTTTAATAATGTCCAGCTCGTTCTTGATCATCCTTGAACATGCTTGGGGTTTCATTCACTCGGGATTATCTTGGAAAGAACATATTACAACTCTTGTGAAATCTGCTTCCAAGAGATTAGGTGTGCTAAGCCGACTCCAAACCTTCTTTACCCCTGCACAGTTGTTGACTTTATACACGGGTTTTATTCGCCCCTGTTTGGAGTACAACTCTCAAGTGTGGGGAGGCTCCCCACATACAGCCTTTCTCAATAGGGTGGAGTCAAAGGCTTTTCGTCTCATTAACTCTCCTCCTCTTACTAGCTCCCTTCAACCATTGTCTCTTCGCCGCACTGTTGCATCTTTATCTCTTTTCTATCGCTACTTCAATGGCCACTTCCTCTGAACTGTCTGCTTGCATCCCTCCACCTCTACGACGGGCATGTAGTACCCGTCTGGCAACAACCTTTCATCCCTTTTCTGTCCAACTCTCTAATGCAAGAGTTAACCGTTACTCCCAGTCCTTCATTTATGCAACTGGTCACCTCTGGAACTGTCTTCCTCTGTCTGTATTTCCTACTTCCTATGATCTCCAGTCTTTCAAACGCAGTGTGTCCAGGCATCTCGAAATGAACATATCTTGAATTTGGCTCTTTTGTATTGTTTTTGTTTATTCTTGGAAGGAACAGTTTGCGGGCCCGTGGCCTTTGGTTCCTTCTTCCTTGCATTTAAAAAAAAAAAATCTTTGGCACTTATATCCCCCGTCGATATTGAATACATGCAAGGATTGTCCCAAGCAGGATTGGTGCATTGATACTGATAAGGATATGTTTATGACATGTTGGTAGGTTTTAGTGAGGATAAGTGAAGTTGTTTTAACGAAAATCAGTTCATCAAACCGTTCCCTGCCCCAGCGTGGGATTGAACTCGCGCCATTGTAGACAAAAAACGATGAATGAATGGGGAGGGGGGAGAAGGAAGAGCAGAAGGTGGAGACGGAGGTTGCGGGGTTTGGGTAAGGATCGTGCTGTGGAAAAGTACGGTAGTGCTTGTGAGAGAGGATGTTATAAGTGAGGATGATGCAGAGGTGAGTGAAAGGGGAAATTAGAGGGAGGGGATGATGCAGGGATGGTGAGAGAGAGGTAAATTGATGAGTTTTGGGAAGAAAGGTGAGGGTGATGGTTTTGGGAGGGGAGGAGAGTGAAATGTGTTTTGTTAAGCAAAAAGGTAAGTGCAGCCTAAAAGTTAATAGGCTTTGGGAACAGGGCAAAAAATGAATAGAATAACGTGGAATAATTAATTCCTTCAGTCCGAGAACATACTTCCATCATCAGACTATTTTATTCAAATTAGAGCAAACTTCAAATAGTGATGGTGTTAATTAGAGCCATATCTAACCCCCCCCCCCCAGTTCGAAAAATCTCAGCTTTAAGTTGGCAAAATCGTTTGGTTGTGTCAGGAGCAATATGTAAAACTGTGTGATCGGATTGAAGGGATTAATAAAGACTGAGAGTTAATACATTCATCAAATGAGAAATGAAGGAACCTGCATCTAGTGAAAGAGGGTTTTAAGGAGGAAGAGAAGGGCAGTGGCGTGAGATGAAGGGGTAACTTAATAGTGGGCCAGATGTTGGCTAGAAGGAATTAGGAAGCAGAGGTAAAAAGTCAAAATGAGGAAGAACCAGAGAGAGAGAGGGGGGGGGGCGGGGAGGGATTAGGAACCAGAGGTTCTCGATGAAAAGAGTATTGGTGCACAGTTTGGCCGAAACAGTCTTGACAAAGCAGGCGATGGTTATTGCAAAATCCCACATGTTTGTAAACCATGTTAATGAACGTGATTTCATAAGGATGTCATATATATCGTTTGCTTGCCATTTCCTAGTCAGTATTCGTATCAAATGCACATGCAGATGATAATAAGTAATTACCTCGGAACATCGCTAGATATATTGATCATTTAGGATATCTTCGGACCTTTCCTATGCGACACTCTTTTTAAAATCAACTCTACAAACTAGTTGAAGCAAACAAACAAAAATCTGCGGTACAAAAATGGTGTTTCCTGATTAGCGGGATTAGTGATAAGAGGCAAATACTTGTATTAAGAAGAAGAATAGAAGGATGGGTCTAGGGTACAGAAATAATAAGCTACTTTTTGATTGAAAGTGATATGCAAAGATAGGTATAATTAAATAAGGGAGGAACAAAAGATAGAGAAATAATAAAACGCATTCTGATTGGAGGGGATTAGGGAAAAATGTAAACGTTATTAAAAAGCAAAAAAGACCAAGGGCAGAGAAGTAATGTGTTCTGGTTGGCAGGGATAAGGACGAAGACCGACATAGGTTTGTTTATCTTTTTTTTTTTTCAAGATACAAATTAGATAATGAAAGATATAAAAAGAAAATCCTATCAAGAGTCCAGTCCAGTCACATACTACGAGTTCTGTCACCAGCAAAATGAATGAATGATTTATGGTGACGATATTTCGAAGGATAATCTTATTTCACAAAGTACTGCAGTTTCTACCATCAAACGCGTTACCCACAACACACTGACAATTGTACACCATCTCTGATTTGGCGTCCATTGTAACTCTGATGTATGTAGCAAAAGAGAATAGCTTTTTTTTTTTTATATATATAAATGATGCTGTAAATTGGGAAGAGAATGGCAAATCGGCTTTACAGGTGTCAACGAAACTTCAAAAGTCAATTTGTATTATGTACTCTGGACTTAACCCTTTTAATCCGAGGAGTTCTTATAACTATATTTTTGTTTTCGACGACGACGTTAATTTTAGATTAGCGTTTTTGAACTACAGGGGTTTGATATGCCCTTCATGAACCCCTTTAGTATACCGTACTCTTTTTACTCTAACTTGTAAAACTGCCATCCCTCAGTCCAGAATACTGAGCTGCAAGACTGACTGATAGGTAACTAAGCCGCCTGTGGACAGTTGTACCTATCATGTGGAGCCAGGATTCCGGAAGCTTGAACGGTGAATAAATGGGTGTGTGGACCATTTAACTTGACTTGCTGATGATGGATGGCCCACTATCTTTTTTTTTTCTCCCTCTCATTTTCCCAGCTTTCTGTACTCTACCTCAACCATTTCCAGGTGGGATATAGAGGCGGGATGATGATGATGATAATGATGATGAACACTGTGAAGGAACTATTTTTGGTAATTATCAGTGCTTATTCTGAAAATAATGTGTGGGAATACGATCAATGAAAATAAATGATGCTGAATACTGTTTTAGAGCCAACCATTGTAATGTGATTAATTTGCTCTTACTAATACTAGTGATTAGGAAGTATTGGTGATGGATAGTGATTTACGTTGATGGATATGATGCAGGTTGTTGTTGTTGTTGTTGTTGTTGTTGTTGAGTAACCCCGGTCTGTGGCTGAGCAGATGCATCAATCGCAGGCAAGCAACGGCCCCTGCAGAGTCGTCCAGTGAACCGATGTTTCCTTGCGGCAGACAGCGGGGAAGAATGTGGAGGCTTGGTTCCCGGATGGACGCCGCATTTGCGTCACCGCCTAGCTAACAGAGGCACTGTATTAATCTCCACATCACGCCATTATTTGGTTATATGGTTACCTTCCAGCATTGTAAATGGTTTCCTGGGTCATAGGAAATCATTAGGCTAGTCGCTTAGAGTGGAGCCACATTAGGAAAGAAGAGCATCAAAAAGTGACAGGAAGAATGGGTGAAATAGGAAGAGAGGAGGGCAGACCCAGAAAAAGAATGATAAAGGTGAAGGAAGAATTCGGCGGCACTACATCAAGAGAGTAAATGATGTTCACCACCAGCTACTTTCATGTAAGAGTGATTAATGGTAGTAATACATACTTGTATATTAGTGATTTGCCATGCCGACTGGTGAAAGTTACTGATAATATAAGCGCCATTGGTTGTTGGCTGCGGCAGTCCCAATCTTTTATGGACGTGAACCCAGTGTACTGTAGGCAGAAGTTGTCTCCTGCTGCCCACCATCCTACTTTCAAAGGAGCCGGTTAAGTCTATGTCGGTGCCGCCGCGCCAGTAGTTTGTGAATGAGAGTACAGGTGGCGATCGTGATAATGGTGTCTGATAGTAGTGTTGATGACAGATGATAGTGGTGGTGACTATGATTATGGTGGTAGTGGTTGTGCTGAGTGGTAAGGATGGCGAGGATGCAACTTTACGCTAGCCATAACTTAGTAACATGACCCTCCTCTTTCTCTCCCCCCTCCCACTTGTGTCCCTGCTCTCACCTTTGCCTTTACCCTCTCTGCCCCCTTTCCCTATTCCTACTCCCCATCGTCTTTTCCCCTTCCTCTTTTCTTTCTCCTCATTTCATAAATATTTCCCCTCCGTGGTCCTTCACCCTTTCCCTCTTATTCTCTGTCCCCCTCCCTCTTTTCCCTTCCTATTCCCTCTCTTCTCCCCCTTCCTAAACTTTTTTCCCCCGTCTTCCTTCCTGTTCCTTTTCCACCCCGCTGTCTCCCGCCTCCCTCTCCCTTTCTCCATCGTATACCTCCCCATTTCCCAACGCATCTCCCGCTCCCTTTCTCCACTCCACTCTTCCCTCCCTTCCCGTCTCTATCTTCCTCCTCACTACTTCCTTCAGTTATATAACGCCTCTCATTCATTTCCACTCCCCTCACCACCTCATTCATTCCCGTTCTTTTCCATGTTTACCCACCTGCTTCTTTATCTCGCCCTTACCCCATCCCTTCTCCCCATCCTCCTTCCCTCTCCCTCTCTTCTTTCCTTCCCCTTTTCCCCTCCCTCTCCTCTCCCTCCTGCAACTCATTACCATAATTCTCTCCATAAATTTGCTGTCCAAGGCTTAACCCTCTATTGGCTTAAAACTGCTCAGTGCTATTTTCATATAAATTTTTTGCGTCGTCAGAATGTTTCACCAAACGCATACACGTGTTGTTTGTTTGCCAAAAGGAATTGTGCACATGCTGTATACTAGAATTGTCAGTTTAGCTTTCATAAGCAGCTATAGGAAATGCACTTTTAATACGCTTTCTTTGGACGGAGGTCATGTGATTTGATTATAGTTTCGTAAATGGGAATAGTGAAGGAATAGCGATAACTGGTGTTAGAGAACTGGCAGTGTATTTGTTGTAGCCACCCTGGATGAACTATGGAATTTGGGGGGAATAGAAAGACACAGTAATAGACGTCAGCTAACATGCATTTGAAACAAGCTGTTGGGTTTGAATGCGAATATCATGTGTTGTGGTGAGTGTCATACGATGCTAATGATGGCGGAAGTGAGGTGTGGGTGAGTGTGGCCAGATAAGATTGATGTGCGAAGGCGGTGGTGCGAAGTGTGAGGTGCCGCCCCACGGCCCTGGCTCCACCACCTGGATTGGCACAAGTGGCTGCTCACAGTGTTTACGCCTGCACGAGCACCAGGCATCACTGGCTCAGTTTCCTGCACAAGTAGAGGCAGGTGGTATTGCCTCACCCCATGGCAATTATACAAGGGCTGTGGTTGGATGTTGAGGGTGTGTGGCGGTAAGGTACAGGCTGCCTCACACCCACCTCAGCGGCCACTGGCGCGCCACCCCAGCCCTTCATGGCCGCCGCCCCACGCCAGCGCCATGGACACCAGCGACGACGACGACGCCTTTGGTGTGTCTGGCGGGTACGCGTCGCGGCCTCGATGCCAGCGCTCCCTCTCGCAGGTGGCAGCCTCCGGCCTGCACGACCTCGCCGCCGTCGACCGCCCTAGAGATCCCCGCAGGCGACCCAGTGGCGAGGAACGCAGCCGTGGCGGACCAGCGGAGCGGCGCAGGAGCCTCATTGCGGAGGTCTTCGAGTGGGGCAAGAACTGGTGCGACCACACACGCACTACACACACCACACCCACACTACACACTACACCCACACTACACACCACACCACACCTACACTACACACACCACACCTACATTATACACACCACACCCACACTGCACACACCACACCCACTCTCCATACACCACACCCACACTGCACACATCACACTGCCGGACATACCATGCGCACTGCATACACACCACACAGACAATACACACACCACATGCACACTACACACACCACACCCACATTACAAACACCACGCCCTTACTGTAAATACCACACCCTCACTTTAAATACTGCACGCTCACCATAAATACCACACCCTCACTACAAACACTATGCTCATGCGACACACACCACCACATCATACACACCACAGCCACACTACACACACCATAACCACACTATACACACACCACAACCACACTACACACACCACAACCACATCACACACACACACATCATAACTACACTACACACATCGTGCCGACGCTACACATTCTTCACCCGTATGACAAACAGCACACCCACACTTCAAACACCGTGCTCCCATTCCACATGCCACGGGCACACTATACACACCATACCTGTTGTGGATACACACTACACTTAATGTACATAGCACAAATCTGCTTTGCACACAACGCCACAACAGCATTGCACGCTTTTACTGTGCATCGCGCATAACACTACACTAACATTGCATACGCACAACACCACACTAACATTGCATACGCACAACACCACGGAAGCATTGCACACACAACACCACGGAAGCATTGCACACACAACACCACGGAAGCATTGCACACACAACACCACACTTACATGTCACACAACTACTTTTCACCAATTGCACACACAGCGCTGCACATCCACAGCACACACAGCACCGCACCTATATTGCAACCAACACCATGTACAGTCGCGTTCATGAGTCCCGATGCACAGGTGGGTTTGTTGTCTATTGTAGTGCTCACTGCTTTTGGAATACGGAACTTTTTTGCTTACTGCCTGATACACTGAACATAATTTGGTCGGTTAGCAAGTGAAATAGTTCATCTTCCTACCAACAGTGGACACAACAGCAGACAAGACAACTACATGTGTATCAGGACTCAAGAACGCGACTGTACATAACAGTACATATCGCACACGCACAGCACACATTTGTATTGTACACACACCATCACATATGCATTATACACACTCCATTTAGTACAGCACACAACAGTGCACACACAGCACCACATCATACACACTGCATACACAGCACCACATCTACAGTACATTGCACACGCGGGCACGTCTACCGTATACTGCACAGCACCCACACAGCACAGAACATTACTCCCTTTCCCCCCACACGGATGTGCTCATTTTTCAGTAACTCAGTTTGTAAATAAAATATGGGGTGAAGTGGAATCCAGAAACAAAGGAGAAGAAAGCACAAAACTAGAACTGTCAAACAGCCTGCTCAGTGAAATGTCAGTCATTCATACATCATCCAAGATTTTGAATCCTTGGTCTGTCGTACAACCAAAATCATCTGCACTTCTTTTTGTTTCATTTTAGATGCACGTCACATACACCAGTGGTATAATCATTCCATCAGCTATCAA
>JAGKTI010040181.1:0-10445 GCA_018397915.1 Birgus latro
AAAAAAAAAAAAAAAAAAAGACATCTGTGAGCAATTCATGCCCAGGTTATTCTCTCTTGCACCATCTTCTTAGACTCCACCCATAAGCCTTTTTCCATGGTGGTGTGGAATGCTCATTCTATATTGAAAAAAAAACATGAATTCAAGATGTTTATGGACGAACTTCTCCCATCGGTTATTGGGGTAAGTGAAACGTGGCTACAATCACATCTTCGGTTTAACCTCGGGATACATAGTCGTTGGACAGGATAGGCCAGCACAGCAGGGGGGAGGCTTGGCCTTACTGGTCAGGGAGGGTATTCATTACAGGCCTTTTCTGCTCACTGCTTGTCACAATGGGGCTTTGGAGACCTTAGGTGCACAGGTAGAGTTGCAGGGACGTCGGGTTTCCTTGCTACTTTTATATAACCCCTGTTGCACTCTCACCGTTGTTGAATTAACTCATTACCTTGACCAGCTCTCTTCGCCGGCACTGGTCTTTGATGACTTCAATGCCCGTCACTCCTTGTGGGAACTCGACCTCCCTAGTACCTCTGTCAGTGCCTCCGGTTCTTCCCTGTTCTCTTATCTGCTGCAGTCAGACAGATACACCCTTCTCTCCCCAGTGGGTCTCAAGACCCATTATGATCCACACACAGGAGCAGGTTTAGTTTTAGACCTGTGTATAGGGGATGCTTACTTTCATGGGGCAGAATTTACCATGGGCCTTTATGGGTAGCGATCATCTCCCGCTAATAATCCGTTTTCCTGATGTGCCCGTTTCTGACTCAGTTCCTGTTAGCCCGCGTTGGCATTTGTGGGATGGTGGATGGACACAATTCTCCAAGGTTTTGATGGACTCTCTGCCAGTGCTTCATCTTCCCGTCAATCTTGCTGCAGGTGCTTTTTCCGACTGGTTGCTAGCGGCAGGCAAGGATGCAGTTTCACTAATCACCTCCCATCGGGCGCCGCAGTGTAGGATCAAGGAGTGTCACTGGGTGGTGTTAGCAAAGCGCCAGGCTTGGCGCACCTGGCAGGCCTGCTTGTCTGAGGACAACAGGGTTCAGTATCATCGATCAAATGCGGAATGCATTCGAACCATCACAGCTGCAAAAAGGAAGGCTTGGGCGACTTTTGTAGAAGCTTTGTCATTCTCCACCTCCACTCGCACCTGGTGTTTTTTGCAGGCCATGAAGGGTAAATTAACCACCTACACCTATCCCCTAACCCTAGATAAAGTAGATTGCTAACTACTGCAGGTGCAGCTGATGCACTTGCCCGCCATTACAGCATGTCCCTTAGTATCACTGCTCCCCTCCCTGACTTGCCCCGGGTCATGCACTTGGTTGAGGTGGCTGAAGCAGAGCCCCCCTCACAGATTTGTCGTCCCCTATCACTCCTCATGAGTTGAGTCACAGTGCGTACTCTGCCCCCCCACAAAGCTGCTGGGTTGGATACTATTCCATACGAATTCCTGACCCATCTTCTCCCTGTGGCACACGACCTCCTCTACAGTTGATCAACGACAGCTGGCGGTTGGGCGTCTTTCCCACGGCATGGAAGCATGCCTCCATTCTCCCCTTTCCAAAGCTGGGGAGACCCCACCCTGCTTAGTAGCTGCAGGCTGATAGCCCTTCTTTCATGTCTCGGGAAACTCATGGAACGAGTGGTAAGTAACAGGTTACCCTGGTGGGCAGAGAGTAAGGGTCTTCTCCTGGAGGAGCAGTGTGGCTTCCAGCCAGGATGTGGCATTCTGGATGTTCTTCATCAACCTGAACATTCCATCCAAGTCACATATAGAAATAAGGAAGTCATGTTGGTCCTTTTTATTGACCTGGCTGGGGCCTTTGACTGCTTCCCATGAGGGGATCCTCTATAATTTATCGAGAGTGGGGACAGTTGGGATGCCTTTGACTTGGTTCCGTAGTTTCCTCTCTGGTAGAACCTTCTCAGTTTCTCTTGGGGGGATAACCTTTTCTTCATTCCCGGTTCATAGGGGGGTACCTTCATGAGTCACTTCCTTTTAATACGATGTTGTCTACACTACCCAGGCACCTCCCTTCTACTATATGCAGATGACCTAACCCTCCTTAGCTCAGCACCCACCCTGCAAGAGGCACAGGAATGTCTCCAGTCGGGGATTAACACCCTCCTAACTTGGTTTGTGGACTGGGGATTCCGGGTTAATGTAGACAAATGTGTTCTAATGTTTATACCCTCAAACGTGCATTACCCTCTCTGTCCACTACTTATGTTCATGATACCTCTGTCCCTCTCCGGCGTCACCACACTTTCCTGGGTCTCTGACTTGATGGCCCAATTCTGACTTGAAAGGCACATATTGATTATTTACAGGTCTCCTGTATAAAATGCCTTTCCCTCATGAAATGCTTAACAGGTTTCCAATGGGGTGCCTCCCAGGAAGTCCTATTGAAGTTTTACCGAGTGTATATCCGGAGCAAACTGGATTATGGCTGTGCCATATGTGGATCTGCCTCCCCCTCCCGTTTAAGTAAGCTTGATGTGATTCAAAATTCTGCCCTCAGGACAGCACTTGGAGCACTCTGCTCCTTGCCAGCCGCTGCAATGCATGCAGAGGCAAATATTATGCCCCAGCGATGGCGAGTGTTCCAAAAGTGCACATCCCTATATAGATGTCTCTCCCATTCTCCATCCCATCCCTTGGCTATACTTTATGCCCATCCTAGAATCTCCTACGACAACCCATCCTGGCCTCTACGTTCCCGTGTTCCATTCCTCGTCTGAACTTGCAATCCTATAGCCGATTGTCCCTGCCTTTGCCTCATCCTATCCCTATATCCACTGTCTCCCCAGTTCCCCCTTGGTTCCCACTACCCTCCTTCTTTCACTTACACCTCCATGCCCCATTTATTAAATCCACTGAATTAGTGTCCCTCCATTACGCTAACTCTTTTCATATTTTAACGGATGGCTCTCATGTCCCCTCCCCTCCCTCCATGATGGCAGCAATCTTTGTTCCTTCCCTTTCCCTGTGTAGAACTTGAAAACCAGATGGGCTTCACCCTATCCTTGCTGCTGAGCTTTTTGCCATCCTGGGCGCCTTGGTGTTTGTCAGAGATTCACTTCACCCCCAGACAGTTGTCATTTTTTCCAATTCACAGTCATCCCTAGCCTTATTGTGCTCCAGGCGCCCATCCTCTCACTGCAAACTTGTCTTCGACTGTCACTCTGTTCTTCTTTTTCTCCATGCTCGAGGCTTTACAATACATTTTCAGTGGGTCTCTTCTCACACTGGCATCCATGGAAACACCGTAGTCGATGCTGCGGCCACACTGGCACATGACACGACAGACATTGAACTCTATCCTCTTGACTTTTCCTCCTTTTCTACACACGCCTTTCACACTCTCTTCAACTCATGGAATGCTGCCATACCTGATTTGTTACGCAACACATGCCTCTGTGCATATCGCTCATCATCTGCCCCACAACCTTGGGCTCGCTCTTCCAGCCGTGACCTGGACACCTCACTGGTCCGACTACAGCTTGGCCATACAGCCCTCAACCCACACCTGCACAGGATAGGCCTCTCCCCTACTCCTTCGTGCCCATGGTGTGGCAGCACAGATGAGACCATCCAACACTTCGTCCTTGGGTGCCCCAGGTTCTTCTCTGCTAGAACCTTCCTCCGTTCAGCCTTGATCACCTGTGATGTCCACGACTTCACGCTCCCTATTCTGTTAGCTGGTGTTGGCCTATCAGAGGACCTAAAGGCCAAGGTGCTATGCCTCATGAAACAGTTCCTCCGTGTCACAGGTCAACTTCGTCGCCTGTAATCCCTGCTGGTGAGATGAGCCTCCCCTGCTTTCTTCAAGAAACCGTTCAATCAACAGTGGTCATCAGTGCATAATCATCCCTGCCAGGCCCCACTTCCCGGGGTACCACTTCCACCAGGGAAGGGTGTATAAGCTTCATCGCTTCACTACTCTTCAACCTAAGAAGAAGAAGAGAAGTGTTGTAGAAGTTTGTATAGTTTTGGTACTTGTGAAAACAGTGAAGTGTTGTCAAGCATTAAGTGTGAAGTGTTGTCAAGTATTAAGCGCAACTGCAGTTAGTAAAGTTCGTATAGCTCCAGTGCTGGTGGGAAAAGTGAAGTTAGAAAGCATTAAGTGGAATTATTTGGAAAATAAAGACAGTGAACTTTAAGAAAGCAGTGTTTATTTTTGCCCCAGCTGATCTTGTGTGCTGTACACCTAAAGGCTGACCATAGGAAGAACGACTCACTGGGCAACGTCCTTCCTATACTGAACTACTACTGTTGGAGCCTGTTGCAGTGTGGGAACAGGGACATAACATTACTAACACAGATCCTTGAGAAGTAGACTGTAGCACCAGTCGAGCAGGGCAGTTCTCCCAAGGTGGATGGAAGGCTGATGACAGGGAGAGCTGGAGCTCCCGTTTCATAAGCCCTCAGGACTTGTTCCTGACCATCCCCCTTTGCTGAACTTTTACAGTGTCTTAGTAACACAGAGAGTAGGCTAGCATGCTCTCCAATACAAGTTTCTCTATCTGTCAACACCAAACTATATGCACGCTACACACTACACTGCCTTTTCAAAATTTGTAAAAAAAACAAAAATGGTGCACGTGAACCATGCCTCGGAGTCCCCAGAGGGGGGGGACCATAAATGCCCCCATCATCTGCCCGTCTCCCTGTGACGACTCAAAGACTTGCCTGGAACCACTGTCTGACTTCCTCCTTCTTCATTTCTGTAACATTCGTGGCCTTCCCTCTAACTTTCACTCTGTTAAGCACAACCTCTTCTCCTCTAAACCTCACCTTCTCTTTCTGAGACTCAGCTGTCTGAGGCAACTGACAGCAAACCCTTTTCTGTATCCTGCTACTTTCTCTATTCTCATTTCAAAGCCAAAGGTGGCTGTTGCGTATATGTACGCAACGATCTATCTTGCTCTCGTGTTACTGAACTTGATTCTTCTGAATTCTCTATTCTCTGGCTTCGGCTCTCCTGTCATTCTTTGACTCAATATATCTGCGCTGTTTACTTTCTACTGACTATCAAAAATTCTTTGACAATCTTACTTCCACGATGGAACACATTCTATCCATTTCTCCTTTCTCTGAAATCTCCATTCTAGGAGATTTCAGTGTTCACCACCACCTTTGGCTTTCCTCTCCATTCACTGATCCATCTGGTGAACAAGCCTACATCTTTTCTATCCTTAAAGACCTAGAGCAGCTTGTACAGCACCCTACCCGTATTCCTGACTGCTTTGGAGAGAGTTCCAACATACTTGACCTTTTCCTAACAACTAATCCTTCTGCTTACACTGTTAATCTTTTCTCTATGTTGGGCTCCTCTGATCATAACCTTATTACCTTAACCTGTCCTATCGCTCCAGTACGGCCTGTGGACCCTCCAAAGAAACACCTCCTGTGGCATTTTGGAGCTGCAGATTGGAAGACCCTCAGGCAGTACTTCTTTGATTTTCCTTGGAATGATTATTGCTTCCATGCCCGGGAGCCATCTGAGTGTGCCTTGTGCATTACGGAGGTTATTCTCTCGGGCATGGAAGCATACATTTCTTTCTCATATCCTCTGACTAATGCAAGAAAGCCTTGGTTTAATCACGCTTGTTCTAATGCTGTCTGCAACAAGGAGAGGGCCTATAAAAGGTACCGGAGCCAACCCTCCTCTGAATCACATCTTTTTTATATTTCTGCCCGGAATCGTGCTAAGTCTGTTCTTCGCTCTGCTAAAAATCATTTCATCCGTGCTAAATGTTCCCAACTCTCCAACTCGAATTCTTCTCGCTCCTTCTGGCACCTTGCCAGAAACCTTTCTAACAACTTTGCCTCATCATCCTTCCCACCTATTTTCTACTCTGATGGCTCTGTAGCTATTTCTTCTACTGATAACGCAGATCTCTTCGCTTAGACTTTCTCCTCTAATTCCACCTTAGACGATTCCAGTGCTGTTCCTCCATCACATCTCCCCTCTGACTTCCTCATGACTGACATTACAATTTCTTCAGCTGATGTATTTTCTGCCATCACTGGCCTCAACACTAACAAGGCATATGGGCCTGATGGATTCCCTTTTGTTCTCAAGAACTGTGCTCCTGTGGTTACACCCTGCCTAGGTAAACTCTTTCACTTTTGTCTATCAACTTGTACCTTTCCTTCTTGCTGGAAGTTTGCTCTCATTCAGCCAGTCCCAAAGAAGGATGACCATTCCCAAGCCTCTAACTATCGTCCAATTGCTTTAACATCCTTTGTCTCAAAAGTTTTTGAGTCAATTTTTAACAGAAAAATCTTAAAGCATCTATCCTGTCACAACCTTCTTTCTGATTGTCAGTATGGGTTCTATCAGGGATGCTTCACTGGCAATCTTCTCACCTACCTTTCAGACTCCTGGTCATCCTCCTTTCGGGACTTTGGCGAAAGCTTTGCCATTGCACATGACCTCTCAAAGGCTTCCGTTCGAGTCTGGCATAAATCTTTAATTTCTAAACTGCCCTCTTACGGTTTCTATCCTTCTATCTGTGCCTTCATCTCTAGCTTCCTTTCTGGTCGTTCTATAGCTGCTGTTGTAGACAGCCATCGTTCTTCTCCTAGACCTGTCAACAGTGGTGTTCCTCAGGGCTCTGTCCTATCACCAACTCTCTTCCTTTTATTCATCAGTGACCTAAGCTGTACATCTAACCCTCTCCACTCATATGCTGATGATTCCACCCTTCATCTTTCCATTCGGTTTCCACAACGTCCATCTCAGCAGTTACTTCAACAAAAAAGGGATGAGGCTTTGGCATACCTAATGTCTGACTTAGCTCGTATCTCTGATTGGGGTAAAAATAATCTTGTTATTTTTAATGCGTCAAAAACTCAGTTCTTATATTTATCAACCCGACAAAATCTTCCTTAGGATTACCCACTAATGTTTAATAATGTCCAGCTCAGTCCTGCATCATCCTTGAATATGCTTGGGGTTTCATTCTCTCGGGATTTGTCTTGGAAAGAACATATTACATCTCTTGTGAAATCTGCTTCCAAGAGATTAGGTGTGCTAAGCTGATTCCAAACTTTCTTTACCCCTGCACAGTTATTGACCTTGTACAATCGCCTGAAGAAGTGATGACCCGATTTCCACTACCTTTCACTCAAAAAGTGGTATCTGGCAACTGCCGCGGCCTAGTTATATTTCCTATGTCGCACACCGGAAAGAGCAGTATTTGGGTAGACAACACCAAAAAGCATATATAAGCATTTTTACCGTATATATCTCGTATTACGGAAGAGGAAACCACAATATACTAAAGCTGAGGCTTAGCAGTACGAAAGAATGTGAAACGCACAGCCTATCGCTCAATGGTTTCAGGGTTAAAATGCAGAGAAACTCTCGTCATATTTATTTTACATTCTGAATCAACAATACTGAAGAAATAATGTCCCATAAGATAAATCACACAGATAATGGTATGTCGAAATCACGAACGCCATCAACTCGGAAAAATAAACATCAAAAAATATATTACTATCCACATTTAAATCTCTATGGGGGTTTACGCTGGAGAACCCGTGAAGCCGTGAGTGCTGTAGCAAGATGGATTGTTAACACGATGCTGTAACCTATCAGTGCAAGCAAATTATTGCTCTTACTTTAGCAAATATTCCAGCAAGACAAACATCCCGGCAACTTATCATCGAGGAGGACAGTTAACGGATAGATAAGCGATATAGACAGAGGCAGACCAAAGAAAATTTGCCAAATGGAGCCTCTCATAGAACACAAGACCAAAACAGAAAAATTATTGCACGTGCCCAAGAAAAACCCCCACCCACCTGTGTTGCTATCAAAAAGCAATTAATCTGCCGGTATTCAGTGAGACCACTGCAATTGAAGGAGGAAAATTGGTCAATTTATTCACACAATGAAAATCCAACATGTAATACGTAGAGCGGTTTCACAAAGGAACTAAACAGGGAGAGGATGACAGTCAAAAGCTAGACTGCGACAACGTAGAGAATTTCAGACGAAAAGGACTGTGTAAAAAGAAGGGGATCGTGACAAAGGGCGAAGCATCCACCCCCTTCCATGACATAACACTGACTAACAGAAGACCTACTGGGGAGTGTTGCCAAAGGTAAACCACAGAAACCCGCTAGATTGCTGTCAGAAGTAGTAAAAATCCACCAGACTGAGAGGAATTAGGGAAAACAGTATTAGACAGGACTAACAGAAGACCTACTGGGGAGTGTTGCCAAAGGTAAACCATAGAAACACGCTAGATTGCTGTCAGTAGTAAAAATCCACCAGACTGAGAGGAATTAAGGAAAACAGTGTTAGACAGGACTTCAAAAGAACGTCAGATACAAATATTTAAATTAATACCAGCTAGATTGCTTCTAAAATATTTAAATTTAGCGGGAGAATTGCTAAATTGGTAACACTGCTTTCATGAATCGGGCGACGAGTGGAAATGTGCCAGATGTCGCTTTTTACTTAATTATTGTTATTGCCCTAAAAAGAAATAAATGCTAAACTTCAACAATATTTTAGCAAGATTAGTTTTTTACACCGTAAGTAATGTTTGCAGGGAAGGGAAAGATTGTTTCCATCTCCTAACTCTAATTCAAGTGAACGTTGCCAGACCAAGGGAGTTTGTCCGAAACTTAAAAAAAGCGAGTTATCACTTATTTGGGCGATCGTACACGGGTTTTATTCGCCCGTGTATGGAGTACAACTCTCGTGTGGGGAGGCTCCTCTCATGCAGCTCTTCTCAATAGGGTGGAGTCAAAGGCTTTTCATCTCATTAACTCTCCTCCTCTTACTGATTCCCTTCAACCTTTGTCTCTTCGCCGCACTGTTGCATCTTTATCCCTCTTCTATCGCTACTTCAACGGTCACTGTTCCTCTGAACTGTCTGCTTGCATCCCTCCACCTCTACGACGGGCACGTAGTACCCGTCTAGCAACAAACTCTCATCCCGTTTCTGTCCAACTCTCTAATGCAAGAGTTAACCGTTACTCCCAGTCCTTCATTTATGCAACTGGTCAACTCTGGAACTGTCTTCCTCTGTCTGTATTCCCTACTTCCTATGATCTCCAGTCTTTCAAACGCAGTGTGTCCAGGCATCTCGAAATGAATGGATCTTGAATTTGGCTCTCTTTTGTACTGTTTTTGCTTTTTCTTGGAGGGAACAGTATGTGGGCCCTTGGCCTTTGGTTCCTTCTTCCATGCATTAAAAAAAAAAAAAAAAGCTTTAAGAAGAATTATTTAAATTTTATGAATGGAGCAATAAATGGCAAATGGAATTTAATGTGGACAAGTGTCATATAATTAAGTTTGGTAAAAGTGAAAAAAGACCTGATTGGGATTATGAAGATCAACCCTACACATATCAGAAAGGGAGAAGGACCTATACTGTACTGTTTTTTTCAAATGAGGCAAAGATGCACATGACAGGTTGGTGATGACTGGCTGAATGCAACATGTCCGAATAACATTTACTAACCCAAATTTCCCCCTCACATATATGTTGTCAATTAATAATGCTAACAAGTAAAGGGATTATTAACCCGCCCAGTCCCAACCGGTTTTTTACCCAGCCTACCCCCAGATCCCGACCGATTTTCGACTTTTTGTTTTTTGGCTGAAACCTTCGCTTTTAGTGAGAAACATCGAAAATTCATAGTGAAATCGCGATCCTGAGGTAAAAAAATGTTGATACAGGTGCCACTCAATCTTAGGTTTTCCTTCTTTTTCAGGGTACCTGGCTAAAAAAAATGAACTATGGAAGGGTTAACTAACTGAAGCCACTTTAAATTATGTATTTATTTCATTTATTTGGTACGAATTTGTGTGTAGTAAAAGTCTATATTGGTTTTCACACAATAATATTGGCGTTTATAAGCATTGTTCACTTACCCAAAACCCCAGTATATGGCACCTTCCTTTATGACATTACCACCTCATCACTTCTGTTTGTTTCTACCTCTAGCTTCTTTGTTTCTTTGTCTTCCACCTCAGGAATCACTTTCACCGTGAATTTCGTCATTGGAGAGACCGTGGGGCAACATACCTTTACTGGCTATGTTACTGCTAACAGGTGAATTGCCCAGTGTGGGGGGAGGGGGGGAAGGGTGGGTTAGGAGGGGCCAGGCAGTATCACCGCTTGACAACAGGTAGAGGAAGGTCTCCCACATATGCCTACCAAAAATCACCTGCGAATGTTGAAAAATGTGCACACAATGGGCCTTGCAATTGCATGACATACGATGCACGTCGTTGGGTCTGTCCGTGGGAAAAAGTAGCGACGTGCATCGTATGTCGCTGGTGTCAGGGGAAAATGAGTTTTCCTCTGGCGTGTCGCCAGATGTCAGGGGAAATTTAAGTATTCCCAAGAAATAATGAAATATTGTATAATTGGTATACAATGTATAGCTGTGTGCTATGTCAATTCTC
>JAGKTI010040182.1:0-10445 GCA_018397915.1 Birgus latro
AAATGTGAGTTTTGTTGACACTTGAGCATGCAAACTTTATCAAATAAACTTCTTCAATCAGTGCTTCACCAGGCAGCATCAGCCATCCGTAATGTTTTGGTCAGCAATCAGCTGACTGACCAAAACTTTAAAGATGGTGGAGGCTGCCTGGTGAAGACTGATTGAAGAAGTTTATTTGATAAAGTTTGCATGCTCAAGTGTCAACAAAACTTATTTAACACATCAATAATCATTCTCACATACTGTACGTGATGATGACGATGGGAGGCACTATACTTCGTCTTAGCTCAGAGATAGGTGCTTTGTCACTAACCAGTTCATAGCAGGACTGTTACGTGTAATACATGCATTGACTGATTGCTTGATTATGTGCCTGTGTAAAATGAGGGCAAATGGGAAAAAGTGAAGTAAGAAGGGGGACTTTGGGCAACTGTCCAGAACCAAATTCCATTTTTTCCCATACAAATAGTTATTTCTATGGAATGATTTTCTATGGTGCGGAATTGTTCCAGAACCAATTAGCTGCGCCACAGGCTACTTGACTGTATCTATTTACAACCGGATGTTATAATCCTGTAAGGGGTGGTTGACTCAGAGTTAGGTGTTTTACAGGGAGGGGCACTAACCCTCAGCCAACCCGCTTGCTGAAAAGTAGGGAATACGTATGGGTTGGTTATATGGTTACCACCAAGCACTGTCAATGATTTCCTGGCTTACAGGAAACCATTAGGCTTCTCACTCAAAGTAAAACCACCTGAAAAGGAAAGAAGAGGAATGAAAAGTGACAGGAAAGGTGGGGGGGCAGACACAGAAAAAGGATGGTAAAAGTGATGGCAGAAGTAGGCAACATTAGATCATGTGAGTGGATGATGGGTTGCCACCACCTATCAACAATCATGTCACATACACACATACAAAGAGCCCTTAGCATGGAGGGAGAGCTCTCTCAATGCCAGGAGAGGCAACAGTTCCCTGAACCTCTTCCAACCACTCTTTACAATAGTCACAAAACCAGCTCCAGCCCCACCTCCAGCAAGTAACATGTCCCCCAAATAAGAAAACTCTTCCACACACTCCGGAGACTCACCAGAAAGATCAATTCTTTCATGCCTGATAATCTCTACATGTTCTCCCCAACACACCACACACCCAAAATCAGCATTATCTCAGTCTACATCTAACAACACTACTGTGTATCTCTTATGCATCCACTTATCACAACTACTACACAAGATGGAGTTACTTCCCACATCCTTGTGGGAAATTGCACATGGCCACACTCCCTCTGCTTTGACAGTACTGCCACCAGCCTTAGATATCATCACTGTTGCTTTATCCCCATTTATTCTCAAACTCTTATGACCGATACTGTCGCTCCACTTCCTAAATCTTTCCTCTGCCTTCCTTTCATTCTCTGCAATCAACTCCTACAACATCTCGCATGGGAGTCCACTTCTTAAGTCACGCTGGAGTCTTTCAAGCACTATGACAAATAATAAGGGGCTCAGAACCGACCTCTGATGCACACCAACACCTTACAATCCACAATCATACATTCAAACATACCTCTGTACCATTTATGTCTATGACACTCCTAAGCATCCATCTGTCTACATGCATATAAGCCACCATAATGAAAGTGCAGGGGAGGATGTTTTGTCTCCTGATCAATCTTTAGAGAGAATAAACACCTATGGTTACAGCTCTCTCACTCTCTCTTTCTCTCTGATATGTTTAACCCGCCAAGTCCCGACTGGTTTTTTACCCAGCCTACCCCCAGATCCCGACCGATTTTCGACTTTTTGTTTTTTGGCTGAAACCTTCGCTTTTGGTGAGAAACATAGAAAATTCATAGTGAAATCGCGATCCTGAGGTAAAAAAAATTTTGATACAGGTGTCACTCAACCTTACATTCTCCTTCTTTTTCAGGGTACCTGGCTAAGAAAATGAACTATGGAAGGGTTGACTAATTCAAGCCACTTTAAATTACATATTTACAGTAAACCCTTCATAAGCCGAACTATACGGGGCTCTACCCTAGTTCGAATTACCAATTTTTCCGGCTTATCGAATTTTCACCCCCCAAAATTGCTAAATTACCGAATTTTCACCCCAAAAAACTGCTAAGACAATACCTATTACTTGTCCTTTCAATGCTAAATTAAAGAAGCATATATAAATAAATTAGTTATGACAAAAAACAATATAGTGCATTTAATATACATTTAACCCCTTCAGTGCTGGGTGCATTTTCATTTTGTTCTTGCTGCCACCAGACAATTTTTGTCAGTGTAGGTTGGATCTGTGGAAGTGCACGGGGTTGGTACAGCCTTCGTTAGCCCCTTCAGTATGTGAATCCAGTCCTCAGTGCCATAAAATCGGCTGGAGGAAGCGTAAATAAAGTAGAAATAGACGTCACAGTACTGAAGTGGTTAACTGGTAGAAAATCATTCACAGAGGCAGTACCGACTGTCGGTAACGTGTGTTGGAGATGGATTTTCACCCCCCCAAATTGCAATAACAATACTTATTACTTGTCTTCTTAACACTAAAGTAAAGAAGCATATACAGTGTATAAATTAATAAAGAAAGACAAAAAAGAAAGAATTCAGTGCACATAATTTGCCTTTCGTGAGAGGCAGAAGATCGTCTGCAGTTTGTTTTGTTTTGGAGACGGAGGAGGTGGAGGTGGTTTAACTCACACTTGAACGTAAATTCTGAAAAGTACCCAGTATTTATTTCACTCTATATTAAGGACTAAACTTAAATGTAATCACTATAATACACTGCAGTGTAACACCTTTTGCTAGAAGCAGTAGATTCTTCAGCAGTTTGTTTTGGAGAGAGGTGGTGGAGGTGGTTGAGTTCATACTGTAACGTAAATTCTAAACAGTACCCAGTATTTATTTCACTCTATATTAAGAACTAAACTTAAATGTAATCACTGTAATAGACTGCAATGTAACACTTTCAGTAATAATAGTACTGAACTTTAATCATGATCACTACACTGTCACACGCGCACATTTTTTTTTTAGCTTCATTCCTTTATGACTAGAGGTGCCAGTATCACTTCTTTTAAGCAATGAACCTTCCATGGCAAGGCAGAAGGCAAAAGGAGAGCACTGTTCAGCACTAAATGACAGTAAGAATGGCGCAACTACCGTTTCCAAAAGCAAGCAGCAGACTGGCGCCACGAGTCCGCTTGGTGCCATTTCTCCCCCTACTTTCGTATTTTGGCCTACTTTCATACGTGGTCTCGGCCTGAGTTCAGCTAACTGAAGATTCCGGCTTCTAAAAGTTCGGCTTATGAAGGGTTTACTGTATTTCATTTATTTGGTACGAATCTGTTAGTGTGTTCTGCTAAGTCACAAGTGATGACGTCATTGGAAGGTTCCTGTGGTATGCAACCGGGAGCCTTGGCAGTTCACGTCATGAAGACGCCCCGTGAGTGTGGTTTGCCTAGTTCCAACACTGGTAGCAGAGCGTAGTTGCGAGAATGGCGTCGTGTTCAACCAAGTGGCCTCCAAAACTGGAAAATGATTCTACATATAAGAGCTGGAAAAGACATTGGCATTTGGTGCGAACTAACGAACCTAGCAGCAGAAAAACAAGCTTTAGCTATTCACCTGTCATTGTCTGGGAGAGCGAGGGTGGTGTCTTCGCAGACTGAAACAGATGTTCTAAAGCAGAAGGATGGTGTTCAGACTCTGCTAAAAAAATTAGACGGTTTATTTCTCGTGGACAAAGGACGTCAACAGTTTGCAGCATTTTATGAGCTATACAACTTCAGAAGAGCCAGTGATATGAACATTCGGGAGTTCGTGACAGAATTAGAGCATGTTTACTTCAAATTTACCAAGCAGGACATGGAACTGCCAAATTCTGTGATGGCTTTTATGCTCTTAGCTGCATGCAAACTTTCAGACAGTGAACGACAACTAGTGATGTCTGCGATAATTGAGGTGACATATGAAAATATGAAATCTGCCCTGAATCGTATTTTTGCTGGTGAAATTGGCAGGCAGAACGAGGCATCGGTGTCTGCCCGGGAGGTGAAAGACGAACCAGTATTTTGGAGTGACGAAGTTGAGGGTGACAAAAAGCTTTATGCTAGAGGTACTCGACGAGGACAGAGAATGTTGCGGGGTGGTGCAATATGTGAGCGACGTCGGGGTAGTGGCCGATGTTCAACCGTATCTGCTAGAATTCCTCAACGCTCATCCACCGGCAGGAGGCAGAACCCACTTGGGCCTGACGGAAAGGTATCGAGGTGTTTCGTATGTGATTCTAGATTTCATTGGGCACGTGACTGTCCGGATGCATACGAAATCGACGGCAGTCGAGAAGAGAATTCTGAAACAGTGCATCTGTCGTTGTTTATGGGCTATGCAGATGATGCCGCTAATAGAGGTAAGTCACAGACTCTAGTAGAAGAATCTAAGGGATGTGCTCTTCTAGACACAGGGTGTTCTACAACTGTATGTGGAGTTGAATGGATCAATTGCTATCTAAGTGAGCTCACTGATTATGAACGTGATGCTGTAAGAGAAGAAGCGTCATCCTCAACGTTTACTTTTGCTGATGGTGTCACAGTTTCTTCCCTCAAACGTGTTACTCTGCCCTACTACATTGGAAACATGCGTGCTACCATCGTGACTGATGTTGTGGACTGCAATATTCCCTTGCTGTTGAGTAAACTTTCCATGAAAAAAGCAAAAATGTTGATTAACCTTGGAACTGACCAGGTCAAAATTTGTGGAACTATCATTGATTTAAAGTCCTCATCTTCAGGCCATTACTTACTTCCAATTTCGTTATGACTAGATCGTGAATTTTGTGAAACAATCATGTTGGCAACTCGTGAGGATGATGTAGAAAAAACCGCTTTGAAGCTTCACAGGCAATTTGGACACCCTACATCGGCAAAACTAATTAAACTGATCACAGATGTGAGAATGAAAAGTTCAAAACTGGAACAGGCTGTATCTGATGCTTGTACAGTCTGTTGCAGATTTAAGAAAGCCAAGCCCCGACCCGTAGTCAGTTTGCCCATGGCATCTAAGTTTAACGAAGCCATAGCCATGGATTTAAAAGCTTGGGGAAGGCATTATTTCTCAGTTCTTGTTGATCTGGCGACCAGGTATTGTAATACGATAGTAATCGCAGATAAGTGTGCGCCCACCATTATCAAAGGAATATTTCGGAGCTGGATTGTTGTGTTTGGCACACCTAGAAAAATTCTTACAGACAATGGCTGTGAATTCAATAATGCGGAAATGCGAGCATTGGGAGAGGCCTTCAATATCAAGATCATGACAATGTCTGCAGAGAGTCCTTGGAGCAACGGAGTCTGTCAGCGTCAAAATGCAGTCACTGGTGACATTGTTAGGAAGATAATGGCTGATGGCCAGTGTGAACTGGACGTGGCCTTGGCATGGGCAGTATTGGCAAAAAATGCTCTCACCAACTACTCAGGCTTTTCTCCTAACCAACTTGTTTTTGGTCAAAACCCTGGTCTGCCTAATGTGTACGCAAATGATCCTCCAGCCTTGGAACCTTCATCACCATCGAAAATTGTGAGAGACAACTTGAACGCTCTTCATTTAGCTAGACGAGTTTATAAAGACCGAATCAGATGAACGCTTGGCTAGGGCTCTGCGGCAGAACGTACGTTCGAGTGACCTAAACGACATCCGGAATGGAGATGAAGTCTTCTACAAAACAAATGACAGTCATGAGTGGCACGGTCCCGGAATTGTAATAGGCAGAGATGGGAAACAAATTCTGGTGAGACACAGCGGTGTATACGTGCGAGTGCATGTATGTCGTCTAGCGCGAGTGCCAGAGCAAGATACTACAGTTGAAAGTGATGTCAGCAGTGATGAGAAGAAAAATGCTGTCCAGGAGAAGCCTAATGACGATCCTACCCAAGTGTTGAATGACTATCCACCAGATGACGAGTCGGAAGATGGTGTGGTCCCAATCAATGAGCCTCCCACAGTTTCTGTTCCGATTAATCAGCTTCCCAAAGTTTCTGTTGGTCAACGTATAAAGGGAATACATTCAGAAAGTGGAGAGTTGGTGTCTGGAACGATTATAAGTCGGGTAGATAAAGCCACTGGAAAGAACAAACACTGCTATAATTTGAAGAGGGACTCTGATGGCAGCATTGATTGGAAAGATTTGGAGAAGGATCTTAGCAAATGGGAAGTGGTTGATGATGACACAGAAATGTTTGTTCTTTTCAACTCTGAGGCCGTATTATGTGCTAAGGAAAATGAAATTACAAATTGGCAGAATAATGATGTGTATGAGGAAGTAGATGATGTTGGGCAAGGTGCCATAACGGTTTGATGGGTTGTGACAGAAAAACTGAAAAATGGAAAGCCTATTGTTAAGGCTCCCTTAGTCGCCAGAGGATTTGAGGAAGACACAGCGGATCTCCGAAAAGACTCGCCTACTTGTTCAAAGGAAGCAGTGCGTTTGGCACTTTCTTTGGCCTCCACCAACCAGTGGGACTGCCACACTATGGACGTGAAAGCTGCCTACCTGCAAGGTAAGGACATTGAGAGAGTTGTTCATTTACGTCCTCCGCCTGAATATGCAAATGGTAGGTTATGGAGACTAAAGAAAACTGTTTACGGCCTTTGTGATGCTGCTAGGCATTGGTATCTGCGCGTAAAACATCAGTTGTTGAGTCTCGGAGCTAAAGTATCATCACTGGATTCAGCGCTGTTCTCTTGGAGCAATGGTGACAAAGTCGAAGGCATTGTATGCATCTACGTCGACGACTTCCTTTGGGCTGGTACACATGAGTTTGAACAGCAAGTGATAAATCGGTTGAGTCAAATATTCCTCATCGGCAGTTCAGAATCAAAAGCCTTCAAATACGTTGGTCTCAATGTCCTCTCCAACATCGATGGCAGCATAACGCTCGACCAATTCCAGTATGCTTCATCCTTGAAACCAGTCACGCTGAGTAAACACTGTGCAGCATTAAAATCAGGGGAGCTGTCCGAGTCTGAGAAAATGGAGTACCGAGCATTAATTGGGCAACTCAATTGGATTGCCACATACACTCGGCCAGATATTGCCTTTGATGTGTGTGAGTTGAGCGTAAATAGCAACCGAGCTACCGTAGCGGATTTGCTTAGACTCAATAAGGTGATCTCAAGGGTGAAGACTGACAACATGAAGCTATACATTCCAAGAATGGGGCCGATCGAGGACTGTCATATACAGAAGTGCTTTTCGGATGCCTCATTTGCCAACTTTGTAGGCAATGGATCTCAGGGAAGTTTTGTGATTTTCCTACGAGATGCTAGTGAGGCAAGATGTCCTATATTCTGGCAGACAAGGAAGATCAGGAGGGTCGTCAAATCTACCTTATCTGCCGAGGCGTTGGCACTGCTTGAATGTGCTGAAACTGCTGTATATCTCTTCAACATATTGCGTGAGGTTTCTGGATGTGGAAAGATCAAAATAAAGTGTTTCGTCGACAACAAGAGTCTGGTGGACGCCCTTTACTCCTGTAAGAACGTAGAAGACAAGAGATTGCGAATTGATATTGCTGTGTTGCACGACATGTTGGAGCGGGGGGAGACTGATGAGGTATCCTGGGTAGATACATCACAACAACTGGCTGATTGTCTCACCAAGAAAGGTGCCTCGACCGAGCGGCTGCGTGCACGCAGTCAGCCGAGACTAGAAAGTTTATAATACTTTAAGAGACATCACATATCTGTATGTGGCCACAGACTGGGTCTTGATAGTAATTAAACAAAAGTGTATGTATTGGATACATAGTGTGTATCGGGTGTTGATGGTACTCACACAAAAGTCTATGTATTGGATACATAGTGTGTATCAGACGCAAATAGACCATCCAGCTTCGTCCTTGGAATCTTCTGTCAAATTAAGAAGAGAGGACAAGAGTGTTAGTGTGTGTGCGCACGCACACATCTGCTAAGTCACGAGTGATGACGTCATCGGAAGGTTCCTGTGGTATGCAACCGGGGGCCTTGGCAGTTCACGTCGTGAAGGCAGCCCGTGAGTGTGGTTTGCCTAGTTCCAACAGAATTTATGTGTAGTAAAAGTCTATAATGGTTTTCACACAATAATATAGGCGTTTATAAGCATTGTTCACTTACCCAAAACCCCAGTATATGGCACCTTCCTTTATGACATTACCACCTCATCACTTCTGTTTGTTTCTACCTCTAGCTTCTTTGTTTCTTTGTCCTCCACCTCAGGAATCACTTTCACCGTGAATTTCGTCATTAGAGAGACCATGGGGCAACATACCTTTACTGGCTAGGTTGCTGCTAACAGGTGAATTGCACAGTGTGGGGGGAGGGGGGGAAGGGGGGGTTAGGAGGGGCCAGGCAGTATCCCTGCTTGACAGCAGGTAGAGGAAGGTCTCCCTCATATGCCTACCAAAAATCACCCGCGAATGTTGAAAAATGTGCACACAATGGGCCTTGCAGTTGCGTGACGTACGATGTACGTCATTGGGTCTGTCCGCAGAAAAAAGTAGACGTACACCGTACGTCGATGGGACTCGGCGGGTTAAAAGTAGTCTGGTACTAGGCAAAATACTGTATACACTAGAAGACATCATCAACTACATTCTAAAGTCTAGTGACAACTGTTAGCCTGCCATGACAAGAGGAATGGTCTACTTGAAGTTCTGAGGTCTGGTAGTAACTGTCCCCGAGAAAAAAGTGTTTAGTTCCAGAAATACAAGGATATTTACCTGGTTGAGCAAGTTAAATTACTTTATGACTGTTCACACTTGTCATCCTGGCTATTTCTCATCTTTTCTATGTGGCTTGGCAATACAGAGTTAAAAAAAAAAAAAAAAATCTCTCCCTTTCTGCCTAGTATAACCTACAACTCAACAAGTGCACAATGATGGAGTTGCCACATTCCTACAACAGTAAATATTGTTTTATGCGTAAACAGTAAATGGTTCTTGACGTTTCATTCATTCATTATCCAATCCTATGTCGCCCCACAGAGGAGCGTTGGAGCCCGGGGCTAGGTAAGTTGGTCCTGACATTTAAGATGAGAGAGACCAGCCTCACTCATCCCTGAATGGCATTACATGAGCAATAAACCCCAACCACCCCTTGGATATAAACCTTCACCGGCTCAATCCAATTGGAGCGCCATAATTACCCACTAAACCACCAGGCGCCAAAATTTGGTTATATGGTTACCACCCAGCATAGTAAATGGTTTCCTGGTGTACAGGAAAACATTTGGCTTGTCACTCAGTGTAAAGTCACCCGCAGGCAGAAGGAAAAGGAAACAATGAAGGCAAGAAAGACAGAAAAGGGAGTGTAAAGTCACTCATAGGCAGAAGGACAAGGAAAGAATGAAGGAAAGAAAGACAGAAGAGGATTGAAGGAAAGACGGATGGAGGAGAGGAAAAGGCAGACATCTGAAAGTAGCACTACATTATTATAATTAAGATGGTACGTAGCCTCTGCAAAACATTGTCTACTATATGACAGCATACTGTATATAATAACTGTATCAAAACTACACAATTAAAACCACTCAGAACATTTTACATCCATAAACAGAGTCCTACAATACCTAGTAGTTGTTGCTGAGCAACCCCACTCTGTCTAGCTGGGCAGACCCACCAACTGCATATAAGCAACTGTGAACTGATGTTCCCTTGCAGCAGACTGCGCCTCACCACAGCAAGGTGCAGGGAATGGTGTGCAGGTTTGCTTCCTGGATGGTCCCCACATTTGTGTCTCTGACTCTCCAGCCAATTATCACAGGCACCACAGGGGGCTCCATTTCATCTCGTAATTAGGTTATATGGTTACCACCCAGCACTGTAAATGGCTTCCAGGGTTACAGGAAACCATTAGGCCTGTCACTCAGTGTAGAGCCACCTGAAGTGGAAAGAGGAGTAATAAAAAGTGACAGGAAGGAAAGGGAGAAGTAGGAAGAGAGGATGGTAGACAGAGACAGAATGAGAAAGGGGAAGGAAGAAGCAGGCAGGGCTACATCAAGTGAACAGAATGAGAAAAGGGAAGGAAGAAGTAGACAGCACTACATCCAGTGAGTGGACAGAATGAGAAAAGGGAAGGAAGAAATAGGCAGCACTACATCATGTGAGAGATGCATGTCACCACCACCTACCACCACAATACCTGGTAGAACTGCTTAAATGAAGACAGTCACTCACTTGTCACTCTTCTCTTCCTTGTTGCTAGATGAGTCTGCATCTTTCTTCTTTTTAACTTTCTTTTCTTTGTTTTTTTTGTCTCTTCTACTTTTTAAAAACCCTGAAAGAAAGAAATAACAAATGTAAAATGCATGATCAGGAAGTTACCTGCCAAGAGAATTAAAAATTAAAATATTAATATACTGTAGTTACTTTCATGCACGAATACTTTGCATTATAGCTACCAAATAAT
>JAGKTI010040183.1:0-10445 GCA_018397915.1 Birgus latro
TAGGGTAGGAAAACTTGGGGCCCATAAGATCAAGTCATCTAGGTAATTTTTCACCCAACCTTTCTGTAGAAGAGGTGTTAGCAAATTGACCATTTGGCGTGAGAAGATGGCTGGAGAACAGCTAAGTCCAAAGGGAAGACGACGGAAATGATAGAGAGCCACACCATCGCTGAAAGTAGTCAGATCTCGACTCTCCTCATCTAATAAAATCTGAAAATATGCCTCTCGCATGTCCAGAGTGACATAATATTGATGTCCAGCGGCTTGGTCCACTAATTCATCTAGCCGCGGAAGTGGATAGACATCGGTTGCGAGATGCCGGTTAACATGGTGGTAATCGAGGCACGTTCGTTTACTCCCATCGGGTTTATTAACCAAGACAATAGGTGATAACCAGGCTGCTGTGGATCTTTCAGTGATCTCTCTATCCTCCATATCCTTCAACATTTCAGTGATAATTTGTTTAGCCTGAACAGGATAGCGGTACATTGGGCCTCGACTGGGCTGAGGATTTTCGACTTTAATATGAGCTAGAGGACCCTTGATCAGACCTAATTCTCCTTGGTCTAGGATGAATAGAGGGTCATACTTCAGAATTAGTTCAGTTAGTTCTTTCCGCTGGTCATCAGTGAGTTGTTGCCAGTTCTGTTCATCAGTTAAAGCTTTCAAGTTCTGACTACGGATACCCTTTTGCTCGATGTGATCATTCTCGGGTAGAAGGTCATTTCGTATTTTAGTGATGTTAACTTTATCAGGGACTGGACTGGTCACTCTCTCATACGAACCGATGATGGTACCTTTTCGTAACACTCACCTTTTTAGTGGGATTAATCAGTGGAACATAGATGTTGTTTGACTCGTTTACTTGGACCAAATAAGGGTGACTATTATGACTCATTCTAGACTGTGGATAGATGATAAGATTAGTTGCTGGTTCCACTTTCACAGATACAGACACAAATTTAGTTTGGTAAGGGTCCAATTGCAAGGTCGAAAGGAGGTTAATCTGTGAGAAGGTTTGTTTCGGTTTAGATAATACTACGGGTTCATCTTTAACTCTCCTCACCTTGTTCCTCTGACGACGGATATGGTTTACTACATAAGGTGCACCACACCACATCATAACTCTCTTCACTCCATCCCACATGAGTGTAGCTTGGCTCAACACATCACATCCCAGAAGAATATCTGTACTAAGATAAGAGTTTGGTACTACCGGGATCCATTGCTTGTGTACTTTCTCATCACCAACCACTAGTTCAGCTCGCAACATCCCTAGTATTCTCAGAGGTGCGCCTGTGATTCCTTGTAAGCGTGGCGGATTTCGACGTGTGTTCAGTTCTCCCCCGATTCGTTTAAATGCAGACTCCTTGATCAAAGTGTAACTACTGCCGGTGTCCACGACAGCTTCCAACATCTTCCCATTTGTTATTACACTGATAGTGGGAGATGTTTGACCGCCGGCTAGTCATAACTGCTGAGCCGGTTCCTGAGTTACTACTGGTGAGACGCCTTGAGCTGTGGTGTTGGGACTACGTCCAGGACACCCGCGTTCACCTCGCCGACATCCAGGTCTGCGACAATCAAAACAGTGTCCAGGGGGGGTTTTCACCAACAATCTCTGAGATTGTGAGGGGAAGCTCAACACTGAGCGCAGTATTTATCCCTATATACTTAGGGTTATTTGGCCGACCCTTAACTGCTTGTGCCAGGTTAGACTTAAGTTCACGGATCTGGCACTTTAGATCCTTTACTACTTCTTTCGGTCCATCTGGATTCGAAAAGTTACTCTGTTTCGGTGAGGTAGAAGGTGATAGCTGGTTGTCTGACACCCTATCTTTCATGCTTCTTTCAGAAGGTAACATATTAACTTGAGAGGCCTGACTCTCTTCCAACAGTTGGCGTTCATTCTCGATTCGATCAATGAATTTCTTTAATGGGTATTCATCATCTAGGAAACCTTCTAATTTACTCCTTGATGGAAGAGGCAATCCATACCACAACTTATGCTTGATTGTTTTGTCTCGGTTAGGAAATCTTTCACCGGGAAATTTGTGTTCAACGGCCGCATGTTTACATATATAGCGGTGCGTAAAAGCCTGTGGTGATTCTACCCAATCGTAGCTAGCTGAATCCAGTTCCTGCCATGCCCGATTGATACTTACTTCAATAGCAAATTCTGATCTAAGGATCGCCTTGAATGTCAACCACGTGGTTACTCGTCTATTAATCTGGACGTTGTGAATGAACACTGCTAACTCCATGCTCACTCGACTCTTCGCAATTTGCAACGCATTGTGTCATCTTGGCTACACTGCTTTACCGCTTCAAAGAACATTTCCAGGCGAGCTGCTGCATCAATACTCTGTAGTTGACTCAGTTCTAGTACTGGAACATCATGTGGTTTTAGAGGATTCACGTTACCCATCATTGTTTGTATACGATCTGAAGTCTGAGGACAGGCTAACTTCGGGAAAGACTGCTGCGCCTCTGTCTGAACATACTCTTCGTCCTCAGTCTTAATTTCTACACCTTGCCAACTCATGGTGAAACAGAAGGAACGCTACTATTATCTATCTCATCCAGAACTTACACAGAACATGTTGTCACTCGAGTACTCCACTGACTCGTTCATCAGAGAAAAAAGTTCTGGCTTTGGCTCCAGGGGCCCGATACACTCTCAATTCCACGTCCGAATCAATATTCAATAACTGAGGTATTTGGCTGTGACCTACTCAAGATACTCTTAACATTCTGCAAAATACTAACACTTTTACTGTGGGAATATACCGATCAATTTTCGATTTTGTCACCACTATGCAACATTTACCTTCCAGGAGTTCTCAATAAGATCAAGTGGGCCTCTAGCATGTTATAACCAAATCTATCTATCCCAATCTATCTAAATATCCCACCGCATAAGCCGCCAGTGTAACAATGTAATTTTTTGTCTACGTTATAAATTAATAATCCCATCGCTTAAGCCACCAGTGTCGTGCCAAAAAGTTTGACACTCATAAAATTTATGGAATATCACACCGCTGTAACACCAGTGGAAGGACGCCAATTTTAGGTTCGCTTAAAATGAATATAATCTTCCTGAATATCACCACATTAGCCACCAGTGTATGGGCGGTACTTTGACTGAATGAATTTATTTGATGTTTACTGATTACTGCCAAAGAAGATACCTAGAGTTATTAAAGAAGGCCTCGTTAATTGATTAACGCTAGGAAGAAATACCATCAGGTAGTAGTAGAATCAATTTGGTATGCTGCCACCACCCAGTGATTGCCAGGGAAAAAAAAAAAGAAATAAAAGATATTAGTCCCATACAGTGAAAGAGGGGACAATGAGGCCTAGGACAGTAAACAGGGTAGCGTGAGAAAAATATATGAGTGTGTGGATTTTATAGATAGTAACATGCCTTGTGGGCCACTCAACCTCATAATCAACTTCCCAGAGGAATCTATACCAATTGCATACGAAAAGTATAATTAACTGTATTACTATCCTTAATTTACATAAAAGGAAATAACCTTCGAACAAGAAATAGTTACTGGAACATAGTATTACTTTAGTCTCTGATACCACCGGATTATCTGAGATAATGGAAGCTCTCTTCTTCCCAGATTATAAATCAACTAAAAGTAAATATATGAGAGAATATCACCACTGAAGTACCTTGAGCTTTACACTCAACAAGATGTTGATTATACTGCTCACAGAAGATCTACTCGCCCGATACATTCATACATACATTAAGAATACACTCAGCTCGACCTCTTAACTCGACACAAGGTTCACATGTGAAATAGAAAATTATAACCTCAGGAGAGACTTACATAAACCAAGGTCTCAAAAGGACTCGTAGTATTTCCCAGGTTTACAACATGTTACAAGGTTTACTCTAGGTTAATTTAATCACCCCTATTATCCATGGGTTTTCACAATATGACATATCTATGTAAAAATTAAAAATTATCAGATGCCCAAGAATATTTTAATATATATTGTCACAGCGCTTGCCATACTCTGCATGATAGAGAAATACAACACTCTGCATCTCACTCACTTTTAACCAGAATATTTCACTTCATGAATAAAGGGCTTTACTAAGTGGATCATACAACTTCATAATCGACAATTGTGTATAGAAATGAACTAAGTGGAAATGTGTAAGGGCATTGGCATTTAGGACTGCGAGACATTATGCAGACAGCAGTCCTGACTTGATGATGCCACACCAAATCTGTGGAACATCCGTCTGATTTGAAATCTCAGCTCGAAGTCATATAAAAGTATTGGAAAATATTATCAGACAGCTTACTTTATATTTAGTTAGAATGAAAACTAATTATTGTGACGTATGGGGGAAAATACAGTGAATTACTCTAGACCATACCTGTGGAACATCCGTCTGATTTGAAATCTCAGCTCGAAGTGACGGCTTGCGGCCAGGACACTCCGGGAATCCCGCGATGTTCTTATAACCGGTTCTGGCTTCGACTAATTACTCTACAGTCAACTTATTATACACTCGTCCAGGAATTTGCAACAAGGAATTTTCACACTCCTCTACTTAGACAAAATGACTTATGGTGATTTAAATTTTGTGGCAGTAACTTAGGTCTAACAGTTTAAACGATGCCTAAACTCATGCATACAGTTAATTATTCTTTGTGTCGCGTTGGTCTGGCCTACGTGATCTAGCGACAGTGAAAAATAAATTAATTTCGCGACTAACAATGACTATAATCAATAATCAGACATTACCTAAACTCATAGACATTAGTATTTAGTATAACAAGATGTTAAACACAAACTCAACTACAAAATTCTGAATTCCAAGTGTAAATACAACTTATCGCGAATTTTAATCTCGAATCAACTTTCTTCTCCTCTTTATCAAAAACAGACATGAATTTGCGCGTCCAACCCGCTCGACACAGTCTTACATGTTAACAATATTACTCCCCTACTACACTTTAACAAAGATCAAGCCCAAAAAATGAATTACAAGGTCCACTTCCCATACATTGGATCGATTTAAACAAGGTCCAGAATTACACTTACACCATACATAAACTAACGTAAATTACACATATATTACACTTACACTATACTTATTCTAACTTATATTACATTTATATTACTTATATTATACTTATGTTACATACAAAATTTACAGCATTACATGGGTTCATCCTCCAGAAATAAAAATTTAAACATCATAAGTCTTCATACAATACATTCTGCTACACTTCTTAGAGACCTGTGTGCGGATGGGACAGACTTACCCAACTTGACTGTGAATTACTCTGAACTCCAGATTAAGACAGTGTTGCCACTATCTGATATTCCCCTAAGTGGCACCTGTCGGTCCACGAATAATTTGCATACCCCGGGGGGTCGCTTCTCTGTCACCAATTAACTCCCGAATATTCAGTAGAAAAACGTGCTCCAGTCAACCTCCTGCTTGAATGCTAACATGGTCGTCTCACCTGGACAAACCTGTACTCTCGCTGCTAGGATCATCCCAGGGGCGCTTCACATACATTCAACCCACTACCCTATTTATGCTCCTCATTCATACTTCCTTGTGCTTCCAGCTCTCCACCTAGTAGCTGACGAGCGCCTGTCAGGTCCTGAAGTCACTGTTACACCCTAGGTCGTGCTGACTGTAGATTGAGGGAGTTCTGCAGATTTCCCTCGAATTAAAGCATCCTAATATTCCCACTGAACTGGGCTACGCCCATGACACACACTCCGATTAACCACAAACACGAGATAAAACTCTCTCTCTGAACTCGCGAACTACACAGTCAATAGTCAGACGGTCCGACCCGCACACACTTCCCTATCCAACACTTAACTAAGTATTACCATAACCATCTTATCAACACTTCATCACACTACAGCACTTTAACATTCCTCGATTAGTCTGCGTGGAGGTCGTCTTTCACGTGGTGGTAATTGTTCATCCTCTGGATCAGGTATGAACGCTTCGTCCAGGGGTTCTAAAAGCCACTCTTTCCCTCCATAATAGGGTTTTACTTGTCCGGCAGCTCTTTGCAACACTTTACCTGTGAATACATTTTCTACCACATACACGCTACCTTCTTTTAACACTTCCACCACACGATACGGACCATCCCACTTCACGTTAAGTTTGCGACACGTGCCAGGAATCACTGTTTCTTTCTTGACCCATACAAGGGTACCAACTTCAACTGCTTGATTTTTCCGCCTTCTATTGGCTACGTCTCGGTACCTTCTCGACATTTTCTGGTGAGTGTCCCGTATGAGGGCGTGTGCTGTGGTAATTTCGTCGTCCTCACCATCGACTGAGGGTAATGACGCACTGACTAGTCTGGGAGGGTGGCAAGAAAAGAAGGTGAAGTACGGCTGCTGACCCGTTGATGTATGCACCGCCTGGTTCATGGCGATCTGACAAGACTGGAGCAACTGGGGCCATCGAAGAGGGTGGCCCTGACATAAAGCGGAGAGGACGGATTTCAGGGTCCTGTGCATCCTCTCTGTCACTCCATTTCCTTGGGGATGATAAGGGGTCGTATAATACATAGTGATTTGATGTCGCTGGCAAAATCGCTGGAACTCTTGACTGGTGAACTCTCCTCCGTTATCCAGGACAATTCCACGGGGAGTGCCATAATCTGCCACATACTGCCCTAGCTTGTCTGTGATTTGTGTGGTCTGTTTAGTTGTAAGGGGAAAAAACCTGACAAAACGACTATAATGGTCCACTACTGTAAGCACATAACGATAACTCTGGGTTCCAGCAACCATGTCTGTGAGATCTGTACCAATCCTCTCCAGTGGTTTACTCACTGTGGGTAATTCTTTCCACTGTTGCTGCAATCCAGTGTTCTGCTTAAATCTTTGGCAAGTTACACACTTTTTAACATATTCACAAACATCCACCTTAAGGTTTTGCCAATAATACGGTTCTTCCGCTTTCTTAATAGTTTTCTTCTGCCCTAGATGTCCTGTCAATTCATGGGCGTGTTGCAATGCCTGAACAACTAAGGTACGAGGAACTATGAGACTATAATGAAGACTACCCTCTGCCTTTACACGAACATAATACAATATTTCTTCTACCAAGGCAGACTGATCTAAAGTATTCTTTGGCAGTCTTTTAGTGGGAATCCTACCACCTTCTAAATACTGCGCAAGTTCTGCCCATACTGGTTCTACTCTCTGGTGATCTCTCATCTGTTCTCGGTTCAACCCAAGCCAGGTGGCTTCAGGCGATCGGACTACCACTCGAACTGGGCGTGATAACTGATCCGCAACAAAATTATCTTTACCTTTGAGATATTGTATATCATAATTGTACTCTCTCATTTCCAGAGTCCAACGGTTCATTCTTGATGATTTATTCCTGTGCTTGAAAATGCTGGTTAGTGGTTGGTGATCTGTGACCACTGTGAACCGTGTACCCCATAAGTAATGGTGATAATTTCGGCATGCAAGAACTATTGCTAGAGCCTCTTTATCGGTGGTTGAATAACGGGACTCGCAAGGGGTTAATTTTTTTTGAGAAATACCCGATTGGCTTATTAGTACCGTCAGCTTGTACTTGACTAAGAACTCCCCCAATGTGGGTGTTACTTGCATCTGTAGTAAGAATGAATGGCTGACCTACTTTAGCTCCAACTAAAACAGGGGCATTGGTAAGGCAAGATTTTAGATGTTCAAATGCTTTCTGACATTCGCCCGTCCAGAGAAAAGTGGTTCGTGATTTTGTCAAATTAGTGAGTGGTGTAGCTACACGTGCGAACGATGGTACATGTTTTCTATAGAATCCGCACATTCCGAGAAATCGTCTTACTTCTTTCACAGTGGTGGGTGGCTTCATTTTAACTATGGCTTCTATATTCTTTGGATTAGGTTTACTACCTTCTGCCGAAATCTGGTGTCCCCGAAAGTCACTTCTTTACATCCAAATTCACACTTACTGAGATTTAGCTTTACACCATTACTAGCAAGCAGTTCAAAAAGTTGTCTTAAACGATCCAATAGGGTAGGAAAACTTGGGGCCCATAAGATCAAGTCATCTAGGTAATTTTTCACCCAACCTTTCTGTAGAAGAGGTGTTAGCAAATTGACCATTTGGCGTGAGAAGATGGCTGGAGAACAGCTAAGTCCAAAGGGAAGACGACGGAAATGATAGAGAGCCACACCATCGCTGAAAGTAGTCAGATCTCGACTCTCCTCATCTAATAAAATCTGAAAATATGCCTCTCGCATGTCCAGAGTGACATAATATTGATGTCCAGCGGCTTGGTCCACTAATTCATCTAGCCGCGGAAGTGGATAGACATCGGTTGCGAGATGCCGGTTAACATGGTGGTAATCGAGGCACGTTCGTTTACTCCCATCGGGTTTATTAACCAAGACAATAGGTGATAACCAGGCTGCTGTGGATCTTTCAGTGATCTCTCTATCCTCCATATCCTTCAACATTTCAGTGATAATTTGTTTAGCCTGAACAGGATAGCGGTACATTGGGCCTCGACTGGGCTGAGGATTTTCGACTTTAATATGAGCTAGAGGACCCTTGATCAGACCTAATTCTCCTTGGTCTAGGATGAATAGAGGGTCATACTTCAGAATTAGTTCAGTTAGTTCTTTCCGCTGGTCATCAGTGAGTTGTTGCCAGTTCTGTTCATCAGTTAAAGCTTTCAAGTTCTGACTACGGATACCCTTTTGCTCGATGTGATCATTCTCGGGTAGAAGGTCATTTCGTATTTTAGTGATGTTAACTTTATCAGGGACTGGACTGGTCACTCTCTCATACGAACCGATGATGGTACCTTTTCGTAACACTCACCTTTTTAGTGGGATTAATCAGTGGAACATAGATGTTGTTTGACTCGTTTACTTGGACCAAATAAGGGTGACTATTATGACTCATTCTAGACTGTGGATAGATGATAAGATTAGTTGCTGGTTCCACTTTCACAGATACAGACACAAATTTAGTTTGGTAAGGGTCCAATTGCAAGGTCGAAAGGAGGTTAATCTGTGAGAAGGTTTGTTTCGGTTTAGATAATACTACGGGTTCATCTTTAACTCTCCTCACCTTGTTCCTCTGACGACGGATATGGTTTACTACATAAGGTGCACCACACCACATCATAACTCTCTTCACTCCATCCCACATGAGTGTAGCTTGGCTCAACACATCACATCCCAGAAGAATATCTGTACTAAGATAAGAGTTTGGTACTACCGGGATCCATTGCTTGTGTACTTTCTCATCACCAACCACTAGTTCAGCTCGCAACATCCCTAGTATTCTCAGAGGTGCGCCTGTGATTCCTTGTAAGCGTGGCGGATTTCGACGTGTGTTCAGTTCTCCCCCGATTCGTTTAAATGCAGACTCCTTGATCAAAGTGTAACTACTGCCGGTGTCCACGACAGCTTCCAACATCTTCCCATTTGTTATTACACTGATAGTGGGAGATGTTTGACCGCCGGCTAGTCATAACTGCTGAGCCGGTTCCTGAGTTACTACTGGTGAGACGCCTTGAGCTGTGGTGTTGGGACTACGTCCAGGACACCCGCGTTCACCTCGCCGACATCCAGGTCTGCGACAATCAAAACAGTGTCCAGGGGGGGTTTTCACCAACAATCTCTGAGATTGTGAGGGGAAGCTCAACACTGAGCGCAGTATTTATCCCTATATACTTAGGGTTATTTGGCCGACCCTTAACTGCTTGTGCCAGGTTAGACTTAAGTTCACGGATCTGGCACTTTAGATCCTTTACTACTTCTTTCGGTCCATCTGGATTCGAAAAGTTACTCTGTTTCGGTGAGGTAGAAGGTGATAGCTGGTTGTCTGACACCCTATCTTTCATGCTTCTTTCAGAAGGTAACATATTAACTTGAGAGGCCTGACTCTCTTCCAACAGTTGGCGTTCATTCTCGATTCGATCAATGAATTTCTTTAATGGGTATTCATCATCTAGGAAACCTTCTAATTTACTCCTTGATGGAAGAGGCAATCCATACCACAACTTATGCTTGATTGTTTTGTCTCGGTTAGGAAATCTTTCACCGGGAAATTTGTGTTCAACGGCCGCATGTTTACATATATAGCGGTGCGTAAAAGCCTGTGGTGATTCTACCCAATCGTAGCTAGCTGAATCCAGTTCCTGCCATGCCCGATTGATACTTACTTCAATAGCAAATTCTGATCTAAGGATCGCCTTGAATGTCAACCACGTGGTTACTCGTCTATTAATCTGGACGTTGTGAATGAACACTGCTAACTCCATGCTCACTCGACTCTTCGCAATTTGCAACGCATTGTGTCATCTTGGCTACACTGCTTTACCGCTTCAAAGAACATTTCCAGGCGAGCTGCTGCATCAATACTCTGTAGTTGACTCAGTTCTAGTACTGGAACATCA
>JAGKTI010040185.1:0-10444 GCA_018397915.1 Birgus latro
ACACACACACACACACACACACACACATCCCCTAGCCCCACCACTCATCCACGGCTCTCTGGCAAAATTAAACGTGAGATAACTTATTCTTCATCATTCCACCTGACCTCTCAAACAACCTCCTTCTCTAAATTTTATGTCTCAAAGTAATTCTGCATTTTCGTTTATCTTTCCCTTTTCTAGAGTTCTTTTAAATTAACTGAGCGTCCTTGTTCTTCTTCCCATTCTCTAGCTGTTAATCTCCTAAACTAAATTTCTCATTCTTCTTCTTCCCCTTCTCTAGCCTTTATCTTCATAGTCGACTTTATCGTTTATCGTCTTCTTTTCTAGCTGTAATCTTACTCACTTTCTCATTCTTCTTCCCGTTTTCTGGCTTATTCTTCTGAGTTAACTAGATTTTCTCCTTCTCCTTCTCCAGCTTTTTATATCCTAAGCGTTATTGACTTTCTCGTTCTTACTCCCTTCCATAATTAATTTATGGTTTGGTTTAACACGAGGCGTCCCACTGACGAATGCATACGTTACCACGTTTTGTCATGGTCACACCTGATGACGTATCCATATGTTTTGCAATTGCGAGGTCCGTCTTTTGCACATTTTTCAAGTTTCATGGGTGATATTTGGTAGGCATATGTGGGAGATCTTCCTCTACCCGCCGTCAGGCGGGCATACTGCCAGGCCCCTCCTGATCCCCCTCCTCCCCCGCATGCCATTTTCTCAGCAAATCACCTGTTAGCAGTGATCTGGACAGTAAAGACATGTCACGCCATGGTCTCTCCAATGACAAAATTCAAGGCAAAAATTATTCCCAATGTGGAGGACAAAGATTACGTGGCACCAGAGTTAGTAATGAGCAGAAGTGACGAGGAGGTAACGTCGCCAAGTTAGGTGCGGTATTGATGTGTTTGGTGAATGAGCAACACTTATATCGCCTATATTATTGTGTGGAAACCAATATACTCTTGTACTACATATAAATTCGTACCAAATAAATGAATAACTAAATACCTAATACAAGTGGTTTGTATTAGTTTCCCGTCCCATATTTCGTTTTCTTTGGGGCCAGGTACTGCCGTAGACCCTGAAGCAGGTTAGGGTATTCTCACCTGTAGCAGCATTTATTAGCTCAAGTGGGCGATTTCTCCGTGAATTTTCGATGTTTCTCATATAAAGAGGAGGTTTTAGCCATTAAAAAGAAAACAAAATCGAAAATCTGCCAGGACTGGGGGAGGTCATTGGTAAAAAATCTGCCGGGACACAGCGAGTTAACCTATCTTTCCTAGCTTAAATCCTTCAATCCAAGGACGTATTTCATTGTTTTATTCTTACTACCCTCCAGGCTTCTAGATGTCTAGTAGTGAGAGGGTAAATGAAGGCAATATCTAACCCCTCCAGTTAGAAATCTGCCTCTAAATCAAAGTAAAATAACTTGGAGAGACCAAGATTAAAAAAAAAAAAAATAGGATTTAAGGGGTCAGTCATTTATTCTGGCTTAACAGATGTACTTTTTGTGTGAATGGAAGGGTGGCAGGATTCGTTGCTGAGCAGGGACAGAAAAGCCTCGAGGTTCATATGCCAAAGCTGTCCTAGATAAAATACAGTATGGAGGTTGTGATAGGCGCATTCACACTGAACATATACTGGAACAGATATGCATCCTCACAAAATAAGGCATCAGGTCATAATTATGAGAACTGTATTAAAAAAAAGACATGAACTCCAGTCACAAAACCATGGTGAAGTTATTCGTCTTTTTACACCGTATTACCTCGGCCAATGCATTTCGGAGGAGGTAATCTATTCACTTCTGAATGTCCGTTTGTCTGTTTCTCCATACGATACATCAAAAAGTTACTAATGGACTTTAATGAAATTTTGTGGAAATGTAGATCACGTGCCAGGAAGAGTTGATGAAACATTTGTGACGATCTGAATTGGAATCCGGGACCAAGATTTTTTTCTTTTGTTTCTTTGTCTATATCTGGAAAAGTTAATGATGGACTCAATTAAATTTGAAATAAAGATAAGCTGAAGATTCATACTGGAATTTGTAATGTTTACTGAAGCCTTTGATTGTCTGGAATGATAAGTTCCTGTGACTGAAACAAAAATATCCAAAACGCAGTGAAGTTGACGGAACAGAATATATTTATCAGGGGAAATATTTTTTTTTTCAATTAGCATTACCCGTCTGTTCCCGATAATTAGCTTTTGTTTATGTAATGGGGGAATTAATCAGCCGGAGAGAGAAACAGAGAGAGAGAGGGGGGGGGAGGGGGATAATGAAGAAACTGAGAGAAGTGGGAAACACAGTGACACACAGTAAGGGTAGAGCAAGAAAACAATTGAATTTTAAGACAAATTGAGATTATGACAAAGGATAGAGTGCACTAAAATATCAGGCAAAAAGGATGAAAACAAAACGCAAAAACGAGAAAAAAGAAAGAAAGAAAAAGTATTAAATAATCAGGTTTAGTTAAGTTTACCATTTCTCTATCCACGCTTTCTATGGAGGACGTCAGAGCTCGAGGGTTCGGTACGGTACGTGAGATGAAGTTTCGAGTTGCTTCATTCGAGTGTTATCTCCTCTCCCTCGCACACTCATGCTGCGTCTCTCTCCATCATTCTCCATCATTCCTCGTTTATGTGTCCTTTGTGCGAGTGCGTTACTCTGATTTGCGTGTGATATTACTTTGAAATGCGTGTGACGTTGCGGTGAGATGTTTGTGCGTTGCTTTGTGATGCGTCTCTCACTGTGAATTGTGCGGTACTGTGAGCGTGCATTACTGTGAATTGTGCACTACTATGACTGTGAGCTTCTGTGAATTGTGCGCTGCTTAGAATGTGAGTTACGTGAATCGCTTATTACTGTAAATTGTGCGTTACTGTGATTCATGTTACTGTGAATAGCTTGTTAATGTGTAGCGTTTTGAATCATCTACTACTTATAATCGTGTAATAATGTGAATAGTGTGTTACTGTGAATCATGTGGTACTCTGTGAGATGTTACTGTGAATCATGTGGTATTGTGAACCGCTTATTACTGTGAATCATCTCCTGTGACATGATATTATGCATCTTCGATCCTGCGACATGACGTTACTGTGAATCCTCAAGTATTGATAATCATATGTAACTGTGGATAATCTGGTACTGTGATATGGTGCAGTGATTAGTTTTAATGGTAATCATCTGCAACTGAATATGATACTACTGTGAGTAATAGCAGTGCAGTGAAGTATATGCCACTGAGGAAAACTCTCGTCCTGTGAATCGTTTAGTGTTGTAAATTTTTGATACTGTTATTTATCCAGTACATTAAATAGTGGCTCTACTTTAATGTGAATTATGTGACATTTATTGTGATCCAGCTGTGATTAATTTCATACGAAGAAATAATCCTTTACTGTGACTGCTATCTAATAAAGTGATATTCGGTAATCTTTCAACATCACCTCTACTACTCTATTCTTGAGCCATACAAAGCGAGTTAATCTTGTTACACTTGCTGAAAGATTGAGCGTCTAATGATAAATGAAACTCGTCCTGCAACCGTACCCGGACGATACAAAACGGCCACTAAAGTGTTGAGGAAGAGAGAGGAAATTCATTAACGTCCTCACCTCTCCTTCCTCCTGCACCTCCACCACCACCACCACTCCTCCTCCTCCTCCTTCTGGCTTCATAGGGCGAGCTGACGAATTGGGATGGTGAGTGTGTTTCATTGATATTTAGTTGCTCTGAATTTTTGTCGATATGCTGCCCTTGATTTTTCCCAGTGATTTTCTTTGCCTATCTTACTTTTGAGTTTGTTTTTTCTGTTATTTATGATAATTCCCTTACCATGTTGCTCTTCGTTTTTTTGCTAATGACAGTGTTTCTGCTGAGTTTTGTTGTTTTTGAACATTGTGTAACTTAATTCTTGAATATCTCTTGTTTTAATCCGGCATTTGGCTGTCTTTCTTTTTCTTACTTGACATTTCCTGTTATTTTTTCTTATCGATTTGTTATGCCATGTGGAGAGGATGGAGAGTGAGGGACTGACGAGGAGAGTGTATGTGAGTGAGGTGGAGGGGGGGTAGAGGGAGGGGGAGACCAAGGATGAGATGGAGGGATGGAGTGGAGAGGTATATGAGAGAGGGAGGTGTCAGCTGGGAGCAGGGCAGTGAAATAGCGGAGGAAAGAGCGACATGGAGGCGATTTGTTTGTGGCCACCCCGTACGGGATTAAGGCGTCTGGCAATAGATAGATAGATAGATAGATAGACTTGTTATTCATATATGGGTTGCTTTTTTATTTCTAATAGTTAATCTGTTATATATACTGTATATATACACTTTTATTTCAAACTTTTATATTTTGTTTTCGATTTTATTGTTTGTTAAATTATCACTTGATTTTTTATTCATATAATAATCCTTTGACTTTGCAGTTGATTCATGTTAATAATGACTCTTACTATAAATCATATATTTTTAATGATTTTGGCTGCATATTGTTTCCCAATCCAAATATCACGTTGCTTAATGCTATTGACAGAGATTATTATTAAAGGGAGGCAGATAAGAGATGAGCAGACAGACCGAGAATGAAGTAGTGATATAAGGTGCGAGAGTTTATAAGGAAATATGATGTGTCGTGAGAAAAGGGGCCGTTACTGAGTAGGGAGTGAAATGATACCACCCAAAAGATGATACAGGGGCATAAAATACACTGGTATCTTGCTTTTTTTTTTATATTTTTTTATATTAGTGTATACTTGTCTTGCAAAGTTATGTCACCCCATTTCATCCGTGCTCCCAAATGCGATAATTAACCAATACTGTTGTCCTTCGTGTATGCAACAGGTCAGCTCTGGGTCTGTCTTCTTCGCATGTACTGTATTTCTCCCGGCCTTTGACCTCCAGTCTTTTAAAAACAGGGGTCCAAACGTCCCACAATGGACGGGGTTTGAATTTGGCCTTTTTTATTTTTTCTTGGAAACGACTTGGCTGACATTTCACCTTTAGTTTTTCTTTGCAGTTGAAAGATGCTAGTTGAGCTACGTTATTATAGAGAGATTTGATGTTTCGTTGCTGTTAAAGATGAGATCTCACAATTCAGTACGGTATATCTGATGGTACCGTACCTAGAATCTCTGGCTGACCTTTGTTGAGATTAAGTAGCTTCAGTGATAGCTAAACTTTCTTTCTTTCTTCTTTTATTCTTCAGATGTCACGACCAAACTTTGCCGACAGTCCCACGTTTGTGGTATGTTGACGGACATTACCCATTCCTCCCCAAAAGTCATACATTATCTGTTTACATTATTTTCGTTGTGTCCTTTGTATTGCTCTCTATCCCTTTCGCATATCACCTAAAATCGTCACAACCAGCAGGGAACTACACCCAACTCCCCGTCCCTCCCCCACATTATTTCAGATATGGTGCTATTTTCACACCATTTCCCCTCCTCCCTATGTCATGCAGCCCTTCCTGCCATACACCTCCGTCATGCGTATGGGCCGTAGAGATTCCTATAACTGATCTGGATATTGCTGCTATCATGAATCCCACATCTCTCTTACCTTTTATGGCCAGCTTCTTTCCCATATTCCTCTTTCTCCTCCTTTGCTTCCTGTCTTCTTATCCTGTCCTCTACATCTCTCTTTTCCTTCTCCTCCACTCTTAACTTGCTCTGTTTTATCTACTCTTGTCTTCTCCTCCTTTCCTCACTTTATATCTATCTTATTTCTCAGGCACACTGCTCCTTCACGGGTTCTTATCCTTCTTCTCTCTTTTCTTCCTCTTCTTTTCCTCCCTTCCTCTTCCACCTCTAATCTTTTTTTTTTCCTCCTCCTCTCTTCCTCTTGTCTCTTCTTCTCCTCCCTGTCCTCCTCTCTTCCGCTTCACCTTCACTCTCTCTCTTTTTCTTTTTCACCTGTTTCAGTTTCTCTTCAATTCTTCATTTTTCTCCTACACCTGCTTGCTTCTTCATCAGCTCATAATCCTCTTCCTCGTTCTCCTTATCCTTTTATCATCTCGTAAGCCTCTCTCTTCTCCTTCTTCTTTATTTCCTCACCTAGCCCTCCTCCTCCTCCTCTTCCTCCTCCTCCTCCTCTCCTTATCTCTGCTAATTTGTTATCCTCTTCCGTGTTCTGTTGTTTATGATGTTTACGTAGATGGTTGCTCTTTATTCCTTACTTCCTTCTTCGCTTGTTCCTTCGTGTCTTTTATTTCGTTTATTATTCTTTATTTTTATTGTGTTGGTTCCTTAATTCTTCCTTCCCTTTCGCATTGTTACTATTATCATCATCATCATCATCATCATCATTATATAATTATTAAGGTTATTATTATTTTTATTATTATTATTATCATTATTATTATTATTATTGTTGTTGTTGTAGTTGTTATTTTACCTTCCATCTTCCTCTTCCCATTTCCCCATATCCCTAGACTTTTCCCTCCATTATTTTTTTTGATTATCCTCCTCTTTTGACTTTTCTCCTTTATCTCCTTCTCCTCGTCCTCGTCCTCGTCCTCCTCCTCCCCCTCTCCTCCTCCTCTTCCTGTTGCTGCTTCGTAATTTCCTGTTATGAAGCAGAGGATGCTGGTGGTGTGTGCAATAGGGAAATCAGTGAGGACCATCGTCAGTGTACCCCATGCTGGCTTTGTCGTCTACCAAGCCATCCCGCTCCGGTGATGTTGTGCCAGGTGTCTGCAGGTTCTCCGGTAGCATCGTCTAATTACGAAACTGTCCTACGTTTTGTGTTTAAGAGCTTGCTTCTGATCTTGCTTGGGTTAGTACTCGTTCAATTAAGTGCCCGATTATTAGTGTATTTACTACTGACTAACTGTGTTCCATCATTATGAGCGATTTATAAAGCATAATCACATCATACTAACATTATTCAGGCCTCGATACTTTCTTAAATCTCCTGGTTTTCCCAGCTCTTAATCTAACGTCTGTCTCATCCATTCCTATAGAGGTACAGTTATGATCCAGAGTTTAATGTCGACCCTGGTCGGAAGATCAGTTGAATGCAGGGGTGTTTCTGCACAACAGCTCCACTCAGCAACGCACAAGTCAAAACACACACACACCAACATACTGTGCTACGTGTATCCACATCAACACTGGGTGGTATGTTGTGCAGATACATCCCTGGCTTCAACTCGACTTTTGACCAGGGTGGGCTACGGACTAGGTCAGAACTGCACACACGCCGTAAAAGAATCCCTGAAAGCTGAAGGCTCGTTCTTGTACATGTGTATCCCAGTTACTGTGGCTGATACACTGCGCCTGGCCTGTGTCTTAGTGGTGGTGGTGGGGAAAGAAACACTCATTTACGCCGCCGCATTCTGACAGGGCGTTGTTGTTCCTGGCTTGTCGTTGTCCTGCTAATCAGACTCACCGTGGCCTGTAGTTGCTGCTGCTGCTGTTGCTCATTTGGAGGGGGCACTTGGAAAGAGAGGCTGTAATCCCTTCATGCCGAGGACTTGATTGATGTTACTTTCTTGCTATCTCATTCAGTTTAGAGGATATTTTGCAAAGAAAAAATTAAATGAAAAGGGTAGGGGTAACACATATGACCTTATTAAACCATTCAGAATGAACGCCCTTTCCCAAAGTGACTAATATCCTCTGATGATAGCAAGGATATCAGAGGACACCAATGGGCTGAAGAGATTAAAGATGAAATAATAAATAAATGGATTTGTATGGTAGGTGGGTGTGCTTACCGTCCACTCACTCGATGCAGTGCTGCTTTGGATGTCTGCCTTTTCCTTTCTTCTTTCCTTCCTCTTCTGTCTTTCTTTCCTTCCTCTTCTGTCTTTCTTTCCTTCATTCTTTCCTCTTCCTTCTGCCCACAGGTGACTTTACACTCCCTTCTGTCTTTCTTTCCTTCATTCTTTCCTCTTCCTTCTGCTTATGGGTGACTCTACACTGAGTGACAAGTCAAATGGATTCCTGTACCTCAGGAAACCATTTACTACGCTCGGTGGTAACCATATAACCGAATTATGGCGCCTGGTGGTTTTGTGGGTAATTAAGGTTCTCTAATCGGATTGGGCCTGTGTAGGTTTATATCCAAGGGGTGGTTAAGGTTTATTACTCATGTAATGCCACTCAGGGATGAGTGAGGTTGGTCACTGTCATCTTAAATGTCAGGACCAGCTTGCTTTGCCCCGGGCTCCTTTCCTTCTCGTGGGGCAACATAGGATTGGATGATGAATGGATTAAAGGCATGGATGTATCAGTGAATAATGTACTGTAGATGACGCCGACGGTTCGATATCACTCCCGCCAGCCAGGAAATATTCTAGTAACAACCTAAGACCACAAGCAGTGAAGGATAGGAGGGTGTAGCTTGCCAAGTTAAAACAGAGAGACTACAGGAACTCTTTTCCTATTGCACAGCCGTAGTTAACCTTCTCCAGCTGTAGAACAACTCACTCCAGTCCTGTTTTCCCTGTCCTCCAAGTACCTTCATTCTAGTCCACCCAGTAAATGCTTCCTAGTTCTCTCAGACTGTGCCTCCCGGTTCTGCATCTTTGTTCATTCAGTTTTTTAGTTCATGTTCTCGAGATCAAGCTCAACCAGTCTAATATTTCTAGTTCTCTCAGTTCATCCAGCCTATTTAAATCCAGTTTTAAGAGTTCATTCAGTCTTTATTTCCAGTTCTTCCAGTCAGTCCAGACTGTCCCTAGCTCTCCCAGTCCATCCAGTTAATTATTTCCATTTCTCCAAGTTCAGCACACCCAGTTCTCCCAGTCTATTCAATCGTTTATTATCAGTTCTCTCAGCCAGTCTATTATTTTCATCTTTCTCTGTCCTTGATCCCCAGTTCTCCAAGGCCATCCAGTCTAAATTTCCAGTTCTGATCAGTCAAGTCCTTTATTTCCAGTCCCCAGTTCATCCAGTCAATTATTCTCTACCATTTCCCCAGTTCTACTATTTCCATCTCTCCCAGTTCACCCAGTTCGTAAGTCCAGTCCATCGTTCGCAGTTCACCCAGTCCATCTTCCCAGTCAGTCCTCCCCAGTCCTCGCCGTTCATTATTCCCAAATCACCAAATTAACAAAGTCCAGTACTCCTTGTTCACTCAGTCCAGTACCCCCAGTTTATGGAGCCGATTTATTTATTTTTGTCTGTCTGTCTGCCCGTCTGTCCATCTGTTTGTCTCTGTTTGTCTGACTGTCTGTGTCTATCTGTCTGTGTTTGTCTGAGTTTCTCTGTCTGCCTTTGTCTGTCTGTGTCTTTGTCTGTCTGCCTGTTTGTCTGTCTGTCTGTGTGTCTGTCGATCTCTCTCTCTCTCTCTCTCTCTCTCTCTCTCTCTCTCTCTCTCTCTCTCTCTCTCTCTCTCTCTCTCTCTCTCTCTCTCTCTCTCTCTCTCTCTCTCTCTCTCTCTCTCTCCAACAAGGTTCCCTAACCCCTTCCAGCATAACTGATGTCCACGCACAATCAGACAGGAGAGAAAATTTGGCTAGTGACCAAGGAGACTCATTCCTTCCTCATTAACGAAAGATAATCGAATTTCCCGACTTGTATTCGAGTTGTGGGAGTGGGCCAGTTCCGCCAGATGAAAACAAACGATTATAGACCAGGAAATCAACTTATCTTTCTTCTCTTCCTTTCTCTCACTGTTCCTTTTCTTCCTACTCCCCTTCCGCCTGTTCCTCGTCCCCGTATCTTCCTCTTCCTCCTAGCCTATTCTCCTTCCTCTTCCTCTGCTGTTTCCTCCTTTTCCTCTTCTTCGTTTTCCTTATTCTCTTCTTCCTCTTCCTTTTGCTCTTCTTCCTCACCCTTTTCCTCTCCCTTTTCCTTTTGTTCCTCTTGATTCTTCTTCGTTTTTCTTCCTCAGTTTGTTCTTTCTCTTCTTCTTCATCATCTTTCAGTTCATCTTCCTCAGTTTCTTCTTTCTCTTCTTCTTCATCATCTTTCAGTTCATCATCCTCTTATTCCTCTTCCTCTCTTTATGTTTTCTTTTTACTTAGTAGTGCCCAGTCCACCCAGTGTGTGATTCCCAGTTGTCCCAGTCCACGCAGCAATGACTGGTGTACTGGAACTGACTAACGAGTAACCAGATTCTGCTGTGTAGTTGCTAGTCACACACACACACACACACACACACACACACACACACAAGGATACTGTATAAGCACATAAACACGTATACAGAAGAACAAACACAGCACAGGCAAACTTCCATACACATATTTTTACACACACACACACACACACACACACACACACACACACACACACACACTCACACACACACGATGCCCTTGATCACAGCAGGAAGGGTGGTTGAATGAGGCTGGTGAACTTGAAACGTGATATACTGTATAATTGGATTTTTTTCCTCCATTAGTTGTTTTGTTGGGAAATTATGCGATAATGTGTGTTTGTGTGTGTGTGTGTGTGTGTGTGTGTGTGTGTGTGTGTGTGTGTGT
>JAGKTI010040186.1:0-10444 GCA_018397915.1 Birgus latro
TTTATGGTGAGGTGTGGAATGTGACTGTGTTTTGCTGTCCAGTTTGTGAGAGGGGTCAATGTAGATTTGGCTAGGGCTATTTTGAGCCTGTTTGTGGCGAACCATTCGTGTAGTGTGTTGAGGTAAGGTTGGAGGATGTGTGCGGCTGTAATATGTCGTCTGCATAGGAAGCGATGTGTATCTGTGGTGTGTGGGGTGTGGGTATGTCGTGCATGTATAGGTTAAAGAGTGTAGGGGACAAAACAGATCCTTGGGGGGCACCATTTGTGAAGTTTCTGATGTTCAAAGACTGACCGGCAAATGTTACATGTGCACATCTGCCTGCTAAGTAGTTTACCAGCCGTCTTTTTGTGTTATTGTGCATGGTTGTGTTGAATATTTTGCTTGTGATGTTGTGGTGGAGGATGGAATCAAAAGCTTTGCTAATGTCTAGTGTGACAAGGAGTATTCTGTGTGGTGGCCTAGCTGAATTCATGCCATCAAAAACTTTCTGTGTAAGGTCTGTAAGAAGAGTGTTTGTGGAGTGTAGTGGCCTAAAAACATGATGTGATGGGGCTAGGGGGGTGTGAGGTGTAACTAGTTGCAGTATCAGTTGTTCAGTGACTTTGGAGGGGGTTCAGAGGAGTGTGATGGGGCAGTTCAAGGAAGATAACATGGGGTCTTTGTTGGGTTTGGGGATAGTGATGATAATGCCATGCTTCCAGATGTTGGGCATTATGTTGTGTGAGTAGCTGTAGTTTGATATGATGGTGAGTGTGGTCCAAGGTATTTAAGGTGTATGTTGCTTATGTTGTCTGGTCCACAGGCAGATGAGTGCTTAAGGTTGCTAATGATGTGCTTCGTCTGGTTGTAAGTGAAAGGTGTGAAGTCTGGGTCTGTGGGAAACTGTCTCTTACGTCGAATGATATCCACAGGCAGATGAGTGCTTAAGGTTGCTAATGATGTGCTTCGTCTGGTTGTAAGTGAAAGGTGTGAAGTCTGGGTCTGTGGGAAACTGTCTCTTACGTCGAATGATACGTCAGTCATCGCGATGGGGGTTTAGATGGCTGACATGTGAAAAGTGATTGATGAAAGTGTTTGCTTGTTGTTTGTTTGATGGTATGGTGTCTGTTGTTGTGATGGCAGAGTGTGATTGTGTAGTGTTGCTGTTGGAGAGTGTGATGCTTTTTTAGGGTTTTGTAGAGTTTGCTGGTGTTTGTTTTGTGACCAAATGTTTGGAGATAATTATTCCAACTTAGTGTTTGCTGTTCTGATATTTTATTGTTTATCTGAGTGTTGAGATCTTGTATTTGTTGTGTAGTGTCATGTGTATGGGGTGTTGGGAAGTGTCGTAGTGTGTCCCGTTGACTGATGAGGCCTTGAATTTCTGGTGTGAAGTTAGGGATGTGTCTTTTTTCGTTGCCTCTAGGGATGTGTCTTTTGTCTGCGTTTTGTATAACTGTATTGACAGTGTGCACAGTGGTGTTGATGTTTGTGATGGGTGTTATGTTTAATGTTTCAAAGTGTTGTTCTGTTTCATTTGTGAAGGCCTCCCAGTTGGCTCTCTTATAATTAGTGTATGTGTGTCTGTGGCTAGCTAGGGTGATTCTGGTTATGGTAGTGATGATCGGGAGGTGGTCAGAGCCAAGAGTTCTGACCACTCTCCAGGATGTTGTGGGGGTGAGGTCTGGGGAGCAGAAGGTGATGTCTGGGGATGATGGGAGGAAGAGGGGTTGGTGTGTTGGATATGGGTATGTTGATGGGGATATTAATTATGAAAAGATGGTCTGTCTGGGTTTGTAGTGCCAGCCCTCTGTCTATGTCAGGGTTGTTGACATGCCAGGCCGACGCCTTGGCGTTGAAATCACCACCCAGGAAGATGTTGGGTATGTTAGTGATGTGGTGTATTTGTGGAGGGTAACTGTGTGGTACGGGGATGATTGGGGGGGAATGTATATGTTGGCGATTGTTGTGTGTGATCTGTTACCAGTGCGTATTTTAACTGATTGTATTTCTGTTGTACTGTCATGTGGGGGGAGAAGTGATTTGTGTGTGCACTGGTATCTGAAAAGTTGATGGATCTGTGTACCAGGGCGATAAGTCTATCGCCACCGCCGTCAGCCCGGTCTTGTCTGATGGTGGTGAAATTATGAAATGTAGGTGTTATTTGTGTTGTGTGTAGTTTTGTTTCTTGTAAGATGGCAATGTGTATGTTGTGTTGTTTGATGAATTGTGTGAGTTCTTGTTTTATGGTGTTTATGCCATCTATGTTTAACTGAAGGATGTTTATGTTATATGCGCGATGTGTGTTGGGTGCTGCAGCACGGAGGGGAGGTGGTGGTGTGGGTGGAGGGGAAGGGGTAGGAGAAGGTGGTGATGTGGGTGAAGGGGAAGGGGTAGAAGGTTGTGATGGAGGTAAGGGTTGGGGTGGATTAGGTTGGGGTGGGATGGGAGGGGTTTGGGGATTGGATGGTATGGGAAGGGTTAGGCTGAGGAGGTGTGGAGGAAGTAGGAGTAGGGTTGGTGAAGGGGTTAGTGGGTTGGGGGAAGGAGCATAAATAGCAGGTCCACGTGTTTGTGTAATGTCTTCTGGATGCAAGTGTTGAGCAGGAATAGGAGCGTTCACAGTACGGAGTGGTTACTAGACACTGCCATAATTTTTAATTTCTGATTTTATTTTGTGTACAATGCATAATTCTTACATACAGGTGTTTTTTCATGAAAATAAAATGTACACTTTTTTTCATTCATTTAAGGTCTGTTTGGTGCCCAATAATGAGGTTACAAAATACTTTGTATTGTTGTTCATAATTTTGTGGTGCTGGTTATATAAGTCAAAGGATGAAGATTTATCGGTTTTTACACATATGCACGGATATTTCTTTATTTATGCTTTTATTCAAATACTCCCAGTGGTCACCAGCAAAGGTATTAAAAAAATAAAAAAAAATGTCAGACACTGTGGTTCATACGGACAGAAGATCGCAGGTGGCAAAGGAACAAACTCGGCAAAGAATCTATGATTTATCTCTAAACTCATATATGCTGAAATATTTCACTGCCTGAGAAGGAAATAATAGTTAATATATGTCTAAAGTATTATTATATACAGATTATATGTGTAAAACTACATATATTTCACCAATACCATCCATTATTACCATTGGTAGAAAATGTCATGTATACAGTAAATAACGGTCAGTATGACTGAGTAGCTATATTAATATTTGTTTTCATATGAACTAACACCATTTTAAAGTCATGGATATTGCTGTCAAGTTAAATTACCAGATTTATCTGCTGTGCAAAGATGGAGAGAACAGTCTCAGCTCCACACCTGCATGGTGCCTGGCGTACGAGAGTTTGTCAACAGGCTTGTAAACACTCACATTCAATATGACATACTTTATATGTGCCGTGGCTGACTGCAAGTCGGATTCAAGAAAGACGACAGTGAGAAAGACGGATGTAAGATATAGCAAAGGCTGGGCCAGGTTCCCATCTGCCAAGACAGAACCAGTAAGAAGAAAAGTGTTAGAAGAGAGGTGCAGGACTCAAGAGGGAAGTGGGATGGAAAGCCACTCGTACCGCAGGCAGCAACTATCTGGTGAAACAACTTTTTTTTTTTTTTTAATACTTTTGCTGGTGACCACTGTGAATATTTGAATTAAAGTATAAATCAAGTAATACTTGTACGTATGTGTAAAATCAATAAATCTTTAACCCTTGACGTATATAAGCAACACCACAAAACATTCAAACATCAAAAAGTATTTTGTGACTTCATTATTAGGCACCAAACACACCTTAAATGAATGAGAAAAATTTGTACATAATATTTTTATGAAAAAACACCCGTATGTGCGCATTATGCATTGTACGCAAAATAAAATCAGAAAATTAAAAATTCTGGCAGTATGTAGTATCTGTACCTTGTTTTCGCCTTCCTGCGGCATCTCCTATTGCACTGAACTGAACCCTTTGTCTGTCAGCTCGACGTGATAGGTTTTGAGCATGTTGGACATATGTTATTTGTTGGTGGGTCCAGGATTGCTCTCAATGTCCCTGGCTAGAAGAAGTCGTCGAGAAATGACCGCCAGGGAGTCATTTCTCGGTGTAGAAAAAACGCTGTTGTTGTGCGTGATGAGTAAGAGGAAAAAACGCTGTTGTTGTGTGTGATGAGTAAGAGGTATGGTACTTGCCCGGGCGACCGAAGCCACTCCCAGGTTCTCGGGCCCTGTGAGGGGCTGGGGGGGTTTGCGGTGGTGCATTATGTTTATGTGTTTGGTGAAACAACACTTATATCGCCTATATTATTGTGTGAAAACCAATATACTCTTGTACTACATATAAATTCATACCAAATAAATAAATAAATAATTATTATAAGTGGCTTGGAACAGTTACCCTCCCATAGATCATGTTTTCTCAGGGGCCAAGGCCCATAGAAAACACAGCCATGTGAGGGTATTGTTACCTTTAGCAGCATTATAAAGGTCAGGTGAGCGATTTCTCTATGAATTTTCAAAGTTTCTCATAAAAAGCGGAGGTTTTAGCAAAAAAAGAAAAAAAAAATCTGCCAGGACTGGGGGAGGTCATTGGTTAAGAATTTGCCGGGACGAGGCTTCAAAGCAAGCAGCAGACTGGCGCCACATGTCCGCCAGGAGTGTCCGCCTGGCGCCATTTCTCCCCCTACTTTAGCATTTCGGTCTACTTTCATACATGGTCTCGGCCTGAGTTCGGCTAACTGAACATTCCAGCTTCTAAAAGTTCGGCTTATGCAAGGTTTACTGTATTTGTTTATCATAATCCATCCATCATCCAATCCTACGTTGCTCCATGAGGAGGGCAGAAGCCTGGCGCTAAGAAAGTTTGTCCTAACTTTCAAGATGAAAGTGACCAGCCTCACTCATCCCTGAGTGGCATTATGTGAACAATAATCCCCAACCATCCCTTGGATATAAACCTACACCAGCTCAATCCGACTGGAGTGCTGTAATTACCCACTAAACCAACAGGCGCCAAAATTTGGTTATATGGTTACCACCCTGCGTAGTAAATGGTTTCCTGGTGTACAGGAAACCATTAAACTTGAAGATAAACATCCAGGGCATCATCTGGTGAAAAGAAAAAATCTCTATCTTTCTGTCTTTGCGTAGCGCCATCCGTAAGTTTGCATAGGGGTGGAGTAGTTAGCAGTGATGCATGGCCAACACAGCCTGAGCTGTGGATCGCCACCCAGGGGATAATGAGTGTTGTAGGGAAGGCATATGGAAGAATTATTAGAGAGAAAGTAAGAGATATAGCAGAAGTCCTAGTGAGTGATTAACAGGGTGGATTTAAGAGTGGCTGAGGATGTGTGGATCAAATATTTACAGTGAGACAGATAGGAGAGAAGGCTCGAGAGAAGGACTACAAGGTGTGTATGGCATTTATGGATCTGGAAAAAGCATACAATAAAGCAGACAGAGAAGGATGTGGAACATTCTGCACATGTTCGGTATTGATGGTAAGCTGTTAGGTGCCGTCAAGAGTTTTTGTGATGGTAGTGAGGCATGTGCAAGGGTAAATGGGCAAGTAAGTGAATGGTTCACGATCAGTGTGGGCATGCGACAAGGTAGTAGTAGTAGTAGTTGTTCCCTTGGCAGTGTGGCCAAACAGCCCCGAGTCCTTAAGGAAGGCCATGGCTGAGACCGGGCTTTCCCACAGAGCTCTCAAGGAGTGTATGTTGTGTTGCTGGCATAGGTGATTGTGTGCAATGCAGTCTTCCATGATGTGCTTAATAGTATGGGGTGCTGCATTACATCCTGGACATGCATCAGCGGCAGAGTCATCCAGCCTCTTCTGATAACTTAAGAGGGCTGGATGATGCCCACATCTCAGCCTGCCCAGGTGGACCCTGTCCTCACGGGGGAGATAGTGTTCGGAAGGATGGATATCAGGAGGCCGTGCATGCAGCTGTGTGTTGTCTTCGAGTGACTGAATGGAACGGCGAGTGATATGAGTATGAATATGCTTCTGGAAGCTGGTCTGAGGCGGGCAGGGGGAAAGAGATGATAGTATTTGTCTATGATATCGTGTGCTGGGTGTTGTTTTGATGTTCCTTGGTGTGTGTGGATGTGCTGCCATGTAGTGTAGTGGATGTTGTGGGCTTGTGGAGGCTGCAGTGAGAATCTGGGTGCCTCTCATGTCTAGGTGATCCTTGACTTTGAGGACTTTGGTATCCTGGTGCAGGTGGTCTGTAGGTACAGTAGCTGTGCAGCCTGTGATTATTTTTAGGGCCTTGTTTTGTATGGTCTGAAGAGCGTTATAGTGTGTTTTAGCCCATCCAGGGCTTGCACAATTCATCACTGAATGTATATATTGTTTGTATACTGTGGTGGTGGTTTCTTTGTTGTGTCCAAATGTTGTATGGGCAAGTGACTTCAAGGCACTGAGTCTAGGTGTTAATTTATTTTTGATGTTTGTGATGTGTTGTTTAAATGACACTGATGTATTGTATGTTACACCAAGGATTTTGTGTGTGTGTGTGTGTGTGTGGTAGGGGAGTGTTGTCTATGGTGAGGTGTGGAATGTGATTGTGTTTTGCTGTCCAGTTTGTGAGAAGGGTCACTGTATATTTGGCTGGGGCTATTTTGCGACAAGGTTGTGTGATGTCCCCATGGTTGTTCAATATATATATGGATGGGGTGATGAGAGAAGTAAAAACATGAGTGATGGAAGGAGGGATGGTGTTGGTAATGAATTGTGAAGGATGGAATATCTCAAATGCTGATGAAGAAGTGCTATTTGCAAATACTTGACAAGAGCTTGGTAGACTAGTCCAGATTCTTACTGCTGCCTGTGAGTGTCGTGCCTTTAAAGTAAATGCAGAAGAGGGTAAAGTGATGGTAATCGATAGAGAAGGTGGCTACCAGTGTGATGTTACAGTGAATGGAGAAAGATGAATTGGTGAGAGAGTTCAAATACCTGGGTACAGTGACAGAAAAGAGAGGAAAACGTGCAAAAGAAGTGGAAAGTAAAGTGACACAAGACAGGATGGTAGCTAGTGCTATGAAGGCCTCGATAAGAAAGAGAGGCTTAAGTGTTGCAGCTGCACGTGGCTTACATAAAGGAGTGTTAGTGCCAACTTTAACATATGGATGTGAGACTATGGTGTAGCATGAAAATGAAAAGTCAAGAGTGAGAGCACTGAAGATGGGACTGCTGAGGAATGTATGTGGAGTACAGAGAGTAGATAGGATATGAAATAGTGCAATTTGTGAAAGATGCAGAGTGAGAAAGTCTGTGGACACAAGAATCGAAGTGAGGGTACCAAGATGGTATGGTCATGTGGAGAGAACTGATAACAGTAGAGTGGTGAAAAAGGTATACCTGAGCTAATCTGAAGGAGGGAGGAGGTGAGGTAGCCCAAGGAAAAGGTGGAGGGAAATGGTGGATAGGTGTGTGAGGAAGAGATGTATGGAAGTTGGTGAGGCCAGGGGACTGACAAGAGATTGAGCTGGCTGGATGAATGTTGTGAGAAGAAAATCATTATGATGGATCTGACACCCCCTTTTAAAGTGACCGCATTCAGATTGACTCTACTGGATACGTTTATAAGAAGCTACAGAGTGTGGAGAAAGTTTTTGGCTTATCAGAGCCAGGATGAGTGAATAAAAGTGCAGCCCACCGATATGGGAAAACATGGACTGTCTGGACGTTGCTACTCCTCACCCTGCCCTAGGGTGGGAAAAGAGGTCCGGATGATGATGATGTTGATTTTTCTTTTATCATTCAGAGATGTATCAGCTATGCATAGCATCTTTTTGAAGAAAAATTGCCTGATGTATCTCTCACATCCATGTGTCCCAGAGGGTTAAAGAAAACCTTATGTAAATATTAAAATGTCTGACTGTATTGTGGTCAAAAATAAAAATAAAATAAAACAAAGTAAACAAGACCTACAATACATAAAATTCATTATTTGCTTATCAGTTTAAATCTAATTCTTCCCATGAATGACTTACAATGGTATTCCCTAGATTTTTAATGATGAAACCCACCTGAGGGGCTTCCTGTGACAGCTGTGGCTGTGGGTGGTTCTGTGGCTGGTGCACAGGTGATTGATCCTGCTGGTTAGGCGGCAAGGGCTGGGGCAACATAATGGGCTGGGGTGATACTGAAGACGGAGGTGCTGGCATGGGTGGGGTCGACCCAGGCATGGGAGGCAGAATAGGGTTCATGGCAGGCATGTTACTCCTGCTCGTGTCCGTTTCGGTGTTCACGTACCGATTTTCTGTCAAGATTATAGCATCTTAAAAGGCAAAATGTTGAATTACCTGATTCCTGTCCAGGATCAGCTATTTTATTCAAACAGTTAAAGCCTTCATTAAATCTACTACTATGGCACCTTTGTTAACCTGACATAGGTTATTAACTCCTTTCAGTTCACCTGCGAGCCAAGTGTGATTAAACTGGAGGGTCAGCTGGACTAATAATCAAGAAGACTCAATCTTACCTCATAACTAAGTCTTACTAAATTTCATGCAATCACAATTCAGTATTCAAGTTGTAGGAATGGCCCAGATCCATCAGGTGAAAACAAATCAGCTACAGAATGGCATATTATTCTTCACTCTTGACTCTACACTAGCTCATGAAGACATGATAACCAAGATAATTCATTCATTCATTCATCATCTAATCAAATGTTGCCCCATAAGAAGCCCAGGAGCCTGGGGCTAGGCCAGTTTGTCCTGACATTTAAGATGAGAGTGACCAGCCTCACTCATCCCTAAGTGGCATTACATGAGCAATAAACCCCAACCACCCCTTGGCCAATTGGAGCACTTTAATCACCCAATACCCCAACAGGTGCCAAAACTTGGTTATATGGTTACAACCCAGCATAGCAAATGGCTTCCTGGTGTACAGGAAACCATTTGGCTTGTCACTCAGTGTAGAGTCACCTGTAGACAGAAGGAAGAGGAAAGAAAGAAGGAAAAAAAACAGAAGAGGAAGGAAAGAAGGAAGAAAGAAAAGGGCACCAGAGAGCAGCACTACGTTGAGTGAATGGATGGTGAGGACCCCCACCTACCACTAAATAAACACAATCAAACTTAAGAAAAATGATCACTCAGCAATAATCACAAGCTACTTCTTCCCAGACCCACACACAAAAGTATGTCCCGATTTTTTATTCATATTAGAGTAGGTCTTCTATCTATCTATCTATTGCCAGACGCCTCAATCCCGAACGGGGTGGCCACAAACAAATCGCCTCCATGTCACTCTGTCCCCTGCCATTTCACTACCACGCTCCCAACTCACACCCCCCTCTCTCATATACCTCTCCACTCCATCCCTCCATCTCATCCTCGGCCTCCCCCTCCCTCACATACACTCTCCTCGTCAATCTTTCACTCTCCATATGCCCAAACCACCTTAACGTGTTTCTCCTAACGCTTCCCATCACGTCCTCAACCACACCACAACGCTCCTTCACTTCCTCATTTGTTAGTCTGTCTCTCCATGTGACTCCACATGCTCCTCTCAAATAACTCATTTCCACTGCTCTCACTCTTGACTTCTGTCCTTCCAACAGGGTCCAAGCTTCACTTCCATATGTCAGAGTTGGTATCACAATACTGTCATGTAACAACTTTTTCACTTCCATGCTCACCTCCCTGTTTCTTATCACTGCTTTCAACGAACCAGCAACCTTCCTTCCCTGCTGTACCCTTTCGAGCACTTCACCCTCCAGACTACCATCCTTACTCATCACACTGCCCAAGTACTTAAATTCACTCACATTCTCCATTTCCTTCCCATCCAATCTCACTGTACACTCACTGGCTTCACTTCTCTCGAAGACCATCACTTTACTCTTCCCCACATTCACCTTTAGATTCCGTTTCTTACACACTCTCCCAAACTCATCTACCAAGCCTTGCAGCTCCCCTTCGTCTTCACTCAACAACACAGTATCATCTGCAAACAACAGTACAGGTAGTTTCCAAACACTGCCCTCTCTCACTAGGGCCGCTCCAACATCCACTGCCCGACCTTGTATCTCTTTTATAACCCCATCCATATACAGATTGAACAACCATGGAGACATGACACATCCTTGTTTCAATCCAACCTTCAAATGGAAAGATTCACTCAGTTTGCCATCCACACGCACTGCAGCCTTAGCACCCTCATACATACTCTTCACTGCCTTCAACAACTTCCCATCCACTCCATATATTCTTAATACCTTCCACAAACCTTGTCTATCCACCCTGTCATATGCTTTCTCCAGATCCATGAAGGCTGCATACAACTTCTTGCCCTTCTCTAGAAACTTTTCCACTACGGATCTAAGAATGAATATCTGGTCTACACAACCTCTTCCCTTCCTAAAACCTCCTTGTTCTTCTCCAACTAATTCCTCAGTAATTTCCCTAACTCTGTCAATAAGTATCCTACCATATATTTT
>JAGKTI010040187.1:0-10444 GCA_018397915.1 Birgus latro
CTGTTACGTTTTTACTCCTAGTTAATCGTGTCTGTGTCACAGTTTGGATACAAAATGATTTTGGCAGCACCATCATTATTCTGCCAGTTTACAATGTTTTGTATACGTAACAAGACAGGTACTTGTATCAAGGGACAGATCAGAATTAATGTTATGGAAACAATGTTTGGTTTATATCAGGAAAATTTGAAGAGTTGTATGGTAAATATCTCCAATAAATTCAGACGTATTTTAGAAAGTAATTCCATCTGTTTGTTTGCTGCCAGACAGTTGGTGTATCCTTGTTTTACTTAGTCACAGAACCAACATAGTTTACCAGTACCAGCCTCACCATTGACTGTACTTGTCAAATTGAAGACATAATGGTGTACAACAGATGAGTTTGTAAGACAGGATGTACTTAAGATTTTAGACTCAGGAACCATTAGCTGGGTAAAAACCATTCAAAGTCATTTACATTACTCTTTATTTTAGTTTACAGTACAGTAAGCTTTTTGGAAACAAATAAAAGAAAAGGATGTAAAAATAATTGTGGCAATACAAATAAAAAAAATAGTCTTACTTCATCCTTTAAGCCCTTGAATCCATCTGACATCCTTTATAAGTGCTGCTGCCAAACAATTTTTGTCACACTTAGGGATGGCCTCTGTATTCAAGGAGTTTATCAAGGCAATACCGAGCCCTTGCAGTTATGAGAATCTGTCCTGAGCTAAAAATCACTTGATATAAGGAACGATACACCAAAGAGGCTATCACCTGGATGTAAGAAGTTATTGCTGTCAGGATGTCAAATTTACTGTACTTCAGATGTATGGAAGAAAAGCAGAAATAACAAGATGAGAGATAATGACTTAAATAATGTAAAATTTTTCTATAAATGATTACACACTTCTATAGCTGTGATAGTGATAACCATGAAGAGTTAGAGGTGTACTGATTGCTTAAAATTTATTATTTACTGAATAAAAAACATAAAAGTATTATGTGCAGTAAACAAAAAAATGAAATGATTACCTTTATCTGATGTGACAGCACTGAGGGATGTGCAGTTCTCACATTCAGATTAACATTTTTTTTTTTCTGTAGTTTTTTACAAACAGGAGTAAGAAATATGAAACTGCTGTACATAGCAACAAATATTTGAAGTACTTTGACAATCTTTGCTGTAAATGCTTTACTGAACCTTAAATTCACAAATTTACCCTAAATGGTTTTGCAAATATATTTTTTTTTACATACTTTGGTAAAATCAGTTGCTTAAGAACACTAGAAAACTGGAATATCAGTAGGCTGAATGGATGACAACACTGATTGATGAATTAGATGGCTCATTTAGCTTTAGTATGTTAAAATAGTGTATATTTTTGCATCATGGTAATATTATGTAGTTTATAAAATTGGTGTGATCATTCACTGTAATACAGTAACAGAAAACATTCTGCCTACCGTATAGTGTGTGTGGTTTTGAAGCTTACATTAAATTGAGTGTGGAATGTGACTAGTGTAGTATGTATAAGTACTGACTGGTAATTCATGACAAACACTGGATGTACTATCACAGTAAAAAAAATTTCATTGACACTTCCCTACTGGCTGTGGTGCTAGAACATGTTACATGACGTACTGTATTTCTGTACAGTAGCAGTATGGAGCACCAAGCAAAAGAGAATAAAAAGGAAGAATGTTCCCTGACATTTTGGAAGAAATGAGAAATATGGAAGGCAGGACACAGTGCTAGCAAGGGATTGTCGATGAATTTTTGCTTGATGTAGTAGTCAGTTGCATAAATTCTCTTCGTGGCCAGCCTGATGATACCAGTCAACTTCTGTTGGCCAGTTATTTAAAACTTACTGTAATTTTAGGAAATTGTATTGTGGTACATTAATATAAAGGTGAATGTAGGGAAGAGTAAATTTATGGTCTTCGAGAGAAGTGAAGTCAGTGAATGTACAGTGAGGCTGGATGAGGAGGAAATGGAAAATGTGAGTGCATTTAAGTACTTGGGTGGTGTGATGAGTAAGGATGGAAGTTTAGAGGGTGAAGTGCTTGAAAGGGTACAACAAGGAAGCAAAGTTGCTGGTTCCTTGAAAGCAGTGGTAAGAAACAGGGAAGTGACATGGAAGTGAAAAAGCTGCAACATGACAGTATTGTGATACCATCTCTAATGTATGGAAGCGAAGCTTGGACCATGTTGGATGGACAGAAGTCAAGAGTAAGAGCAGTGGAAATGAGTTATTTGAGAGGAGCATGTTGAATCATATGGGGAGACAGATTGACAAATGAGGAAGTGAAGGAGCATTGTGGTGTGGATGTGGATGTGATAGGAAGCATTAAGAGAAACACATTTAGGTGGTTTGGCCATGTGGAGAGGATGGAGAGTGAGTGACTGACAAGGAGAGTGGTATGTGAGTGAGATGAAGGGGGGAGAGGGAGGGGTAGGCAAAGGATGAGATGAAGGGATGGAGTGGAGAGGTATGCGAGGTGGAGGGGTGTGAGCTGAGAGCAGTGCAATGAAATGGTGGGGGACAGGATGACATGAAGAAGATTTGTTTGTGGCCACCCCTTATGGGACTAAGGCATCTGGCAATAGACAGATAGTATTGTGGTACATTTCTGATGAGAAACTGCAAGATTGGACAAAGGATGTATGGAGTTTTCTGACCAAGTCTTTTAGAGTTAGTCTTAAGTAATTAGATTTTTTAAAACACAGTGGCCAACTCTACTCTTTACAGCCATAGACTAAATTTATGCTGCTCATTGTACCTTCAAACCTTCTCAGTACTCATCACAGAATTAAGCTCATTGTAAGCTCATTGTACCTTCAAACCTTCTCAGATAAACTCATCAATGAATTAAGCAGCAGTAACACATCATCAGTTCAAACTTGTACAACTACAGCTGACAGAATTTTCTGTTTTAACTCCATTATTGTAAAGATTTTTTATTTATATTTGAATTAAAAAAAAATTAATGTGACTACCACCAGTTGATTTCACCTGCCTTGTGAATGTTCTTTTGACTGAAGGGGATGCAAGCAATGTCTCTCTAGTTTTTTTTGGGGGGGGGCGCAGACACAGGAGGGCTGTCCTGTTTGCAAGGGTATACTCATGAACAAAAGTTCACCTACTGTTCCACTGCATCTGCTTCACACTTAGGATATATCCATCACTCCAAGGTGCATATCAGTGGACAGAGAAACACCAAGCTTCTCTTTAGAATATTAGCCAACAGAGGAAGTGAGATGTAGAAGAGCTGAAATAGCAGACAAACCTATGTCCCTGAATGTACTTTGGGTGGAAGTTTGGACTGACTAACATTTGATGCTGATGAGGGAATTGGAAAAATAGGATTGCTTGAGTAGTCTACAAGATTTCCCCAACTTGGACCCATTTTTATCTCTCACTATGCCATGTAAGGCATCCTTCCAACATTATTTGATACAGAGGTTTAGTGGATTAAATGCTCCAGTTAGGGTGACAGCTATGCATAGATGACGAGGTATTTCAGTCACAGAATACCATCAAGGGAAGTAAGCTTGTGATTTGCCATTAACCCTTTCGCGCACGGTAAGTTTATTAACCCTTTTGCGCACGGTACTGCAACTCGCGTTACATGTGGTCATTAAATGTGACTTAAGGGTTAAGGGACTGAAGAGGGAGGCTGCCAGAGATCGAGCAGCGTGGAGAGCCGCCATTAGGTGACCAAGGCTGACACATGCAAGCATGTTGGAGCCTTCAAAAACGAAACGAAACGAAACGTGGTGTGGTGTGCCAAAGCACAGGACCTCAAATCGCGTGAAAACGCGAACAAAATTAACCAAAAAATAAGTTTTCGGTCTATTTGCATAAAATTTGTAGCATTCTAGCAGCCACGTGTCTCTCCCGAGGTAAGACCTTGGCAACACTGCAATGAACCATATGTGCCTGTACCTAGTGATAGAATCTCAGTGCTCCACTAGCAGCCAGACAGCAGGGTTGTGCTGTTGTGTTGTCCCTTTAAATCCACCATTTTCCCCCTCCCACCCGAGGCTGAAGCCATTATTGAAATATTGTGATTGTACAGTGTTTTTGACTATACTGTGAAGTAATTGTGTCTATTGAACGAAGATATATTGTTTGTAAAGCATTGGGGCCCGTTATCAGCCATTAGACCTACAGGCAGAGTCTGGTTTGTCATAGTGGGGTTTCCACTCACCCTGCCCGTAAAATGATGTATTTTACCCTTACAGTGAAGCCATTACTTATATCTGTGAAACATATAGTGCCTGGATTAGTGAAATAACTGACCTACCATAGCAGGCATTATGCTATGCCATACAGATACATAGACATATGCATTAGTTGCTAAGGGAACAGGCAGTCTCTTACGCCATACATTAGGGAAGGGAATAACAGAAGAGGCTGGGATTGAATCATGTGATAGTGTGTTATATTGTATCTGGTTCACTATGAAATATACGTATAAAATAGTGCAGCGAGTGTTCACCGAGAAATATTGCGCACATTGACTGACAGTGGAAAGTTACGTAATGATCAGAGACAAGAAAATACGCCACACAGTGACACATATATGACATTATATACATATGTCGTGCAGCGAATGTTCGTGGAGAAATCTATTGTCTGCATCGCATGTGTTAGGCAAATGTGGTGTAAGGAACAGAGAATATGGCACACACACACACACACACACATGCATATACACACACACACACATGCATATACACACACACACATGCATATACACACACACACACACACACACACACACACACACACACACACACTCACTCACTCACTCACACACCCATGCACACACACTCACTCACTCAGGCACCCATGCACACACACACAACTCAACCTAACTCATCTCAATTCCTTCCAGTAGCTCAACACCTCTGGAGCAAGTGAGTTATCCATATTTTGTTGATTTGTACATTGACCTGTTTCTACATTTCCATATTTTTTTCACAAATAAGTATTGTTTTTTACATATACGCATATGAGATGGAAGAAAGTTCAGCTTTAGTATCAGTACCTAGCAAAAAGACTAGTAGAAATGTCGAGTTACTGAGAGCACTATCAAAGAGCTTATGATATTTCACGTGTGTAATTTGAGTAAAAAAAAATAATAATAATAAAACGTAACGAGCGAAAATATGTAAGTATTCGTGAGGCAGGGAAATTGAGCGTTTTTAACTCGCTTGCAGGCGAGGAAGAGTGTTCTATCTTTGTCGTCCATTTACTCCAAAATTATTGAACGTATCGATTTCATGTCAGAACCATGATAAAGATCAGTGAATTCTACATATGTACAGGACATAACTATATAATTTCTCTAATGAAAAGTTGTGGTTACGTAGGCAGTTATTGTGCGAGCATGACGAAAGTGCCCTGTAGTTTTTTGCGATTTACTCGGAAACTATGAGGCGTATCAAAACAAAAAGGTATCAGGAGAAAGCTTATGAAATTCTACATAAGATTAGTTAATAAAAACATAAGGTGTGCGAGAAAACTTCTGCAGTATACCTCCCTGAACAAAAATCATTTTTTTTTTTTACAAAAATGGCTTTTAGTTTTTGGCTATTTTCTTGAAAACTATAAATCACATCACAACCAGACATACCTCATTAGAAAGCCGATGAAATTCTCTATCAAAACTTATGATAACATTTTTCTGTATGATGGAAAACACTCGAACGACGATGTTGGGAAGTGAGATCAATGTTCGTTTTCGTTTTCATTTTTCGTTTTTGAAGGCTCCAACATGCTTGCATGCGTCGGCCTTGGTCACCTAATGGCGGCTCTCCACGCTGCTCGATCCTTGGCAGCCTCCCTGTTCAGTCCCTTAACCCTTAAGTCACACTTAATGACCTCGTCCCATGTCTCTCAGTCTACCCCTCCCCCAATATTAACACCTCTCACCCTCTGTACCCAATTATTATCCCCCATCCTCTCCACATGTCCAAACCACCTCAGCCTACCTCTCCTCATCACAACACCAATACACTCCAGTCCCATCCTACCTCTCAACTCTTCCATCGTAAACCCAGCCCCCCCAGGCCTTGCACGCAGGGACACACTGCACATCCACCTAATCATTGTCATTTCTGTACGTTTAAACCTGCGAATATCCTCTTCCTTTACTGCCTAGGTTTCACTACCAAACAGCATCACACTCCTAACACATGCTGCATACAAAGACCCCTTAGCACGTAAGGAGAGTCCTCTCAATGTCAGGAGAGGCAACAGCTCCCTGAACTTCTTCCAACCACTTCTCACCCTAGCAACCGAGCTAACTCCAGCCTCACCTCCGGCACATAACATGTATCCCAAATAACGAAACTCTTCCACACACTCAAGAGACTCACCTGCAAGTTCAACCCTCTCACGCCTAACAATCTGCACCTGCTCTCCCCAACACGCCGCACACATGAAATCGGCATCATCTCGCAGTCTACCTCTAATACCACTACATCTCTTGTCCACCCATTTATCACAAACACTACACAAGATGGAATTACTTCCCACACCCTTGTGGCAGACTGCACATGGCCACTCTCCCTCTCCTCTGATTGTACTGCCACCAACCCTAGATATTATCACTTTGGTTTTATCTGCATTTATCCTTAAGCCCTTGTGCCCCATACCATCTCTCCACTTCTTAAATCTTTCCTCCGCCTCCTTTTCATTCTCTGCAATCAACACCAAATCATCAGCATACAACATCTCCCATGGGAGTCCATCTCTGAAGTCACGTGAGAGGGCTTCAAGCACCATGATAAACAACAAGGGACTCAAAACTGACCCCTGATGCACACCAACATTCACGGAAAACGCATCACTCAAAGCTCCATTCACTCTTACCTGGGTGCGAGCACCCATGTACATGGCCATAACCACCCTAACCAGCCATTTTTCCAACCCTAGCTTTCTCATTGCCCACTTCACCACCTCTCTAGGGACTCTGTCAAAGGCCTTTTCCAAATCAACAAAAAAATACAATTCCTTTTTCTTTCCAATATATTTTTCCTGAAGCTGTCGAACAATGAATATGGCATCAGTGGTCCCCCTGCCTGGCATAAACCCAAACTGCATCTCATCGATATTCACTCTTTCTCTAATCATACCTTCTAGAACTCTCTCCATTACTTTCATTATCTGATCTAAGAGCTTTATACCTCTGTAATTTCCCCTTTCCAGGGCATCACCCTTTCCTTTGTACACATTTACAATTACACTCTTCAGCCAATCATCTGGGACAACACACTCATATATAATCATATTTATCAGGTCAGTGACTAACCTCACCCCAGTATCTCCTGAGGCCTTCAACATTTCAGCAGTCAACCCAGACACACCTGCCGCCTTCCCCACCCGCATCCTGCCTATTGCCTCACTCACAGTAGCAGCGTCAATCAAAGGCCAAGGGCCAAAAACTGGATCAGCTGGCTCCAAACCTTCTCTATCCCAATCAAACTCCTCATTCAACAATCGGGTATAATGCTCTCTCCATGCATCTTTAATATCCTCACTGTTCACCACAACCCTTCCATCATCATTCTTCACACACTGCTCTCCTACAATGTCCCGATTATCCCTCTTCACCTGATTTGCCACCCTACAAATCATATTTTTCCTTTCTCCATGATTTAGATTACCAAGTAAATGTCTCTGTGACTCAGACTTCGCCCTGTATACCTCTCTTCTAGCCCTGCGCTTGGCAGCCAAGTACTCCTCCGTTACCACCATTCTTCCATTCCCGGAAAAGCCTTCTTTTCTCCTTAACTGCAGCTTCTACACCCTCATCCCACCACCAAGTTACTTTATGTCTTGGTAGGCCTCTTGTCCAACCGTATATTGCATCGATAACTCTCAAGAGGTTGTTCTTAAGGGCTCTGTACTGTTCATTAACGCCTCTATCTACGGCTTCCTGTTCAGCCACCACTCTCCTCATCTCACTATAAAAGGCATCCCTTACTGATTGGTTTCCCAGCTTCCATATTTTCCTCCTAGGTACATATGTCCTCCTTCTCATCACTCGTTCCTTAAGCACCTTGTCACAAATCAACAGTTTCTGCTGCTGCACACTCCTCACTTCCTATAACCTTAACATCCTTCACTAATCTCCTATCAACCCTCCTGAGCAGAAAATAATCTATCTGACTACTATTCCCCCAGACTCGTACGTAATCAACCGGCTGATTCTTTTCCTAAAATGTGTGTTGCACACAATCATGTCCATAGCCTCCCCAAACTCGAGTATTCTTTCCCTTTCTGCATTCCTCACACCATATGCACATCCTCCATGGACTCCTTCATAAACTTGAGCTGCTTCACCCACATGACCATTTAAATCCCCTCCCAGAACCGCTACCTCATCATCACCCATACCACTCACTACACGTATTAAATCATCCCAAAATCTATCCTTCTCTGCGTCATCCAATCCTACCTGTGGAGCATATGCCGATATAACTGAAATCATTCTCTGCCCGATCAAAATTTTCACTACTAATATCCTATTACTTACTTTCATAACATTCATGACATATTCCACCCATTTCTCTACAACCAACACACCCACACCCCCATATCCATCAGTTCCCCCCTGCCAAAACAACTTATAGTAGCAATCCTTCCCAACAATCTTTCTGGCTGATCCACCCCTGTACCGGACTTCCTGCAAACATGCCACATCCACCCACCTCCTACTGAATGCCTCAACAACTTCCCCTGCTCTTCCTCCCAAACTTCCCACATTCCACGAACCCACCCTAAACCCCCTGGGTGATTTGCTGTCCTCAGGCTTGCTTTGGTGCTTGTTTATTCACGGCTGTCTAGTGTACTTTTATTCATATTTTTCTGGTTTTTCTTTTGGCTTATCAGCTAGAACAAACATCGGAGAATAAGATGATGTGAGTTTCAGGGCAACATTTTGAGATTTGGGTGGTGAAAATGAGGCGAGAATACGTGTAATTTGTGTACCGCGGGCTGCCAACGAAGCGCGCGGGGGAGTAAAATCGTTAGCCGTGAAACTTAATAAAACTTACCGTGCGCGAAAGGGTTAAGTTTCACGGCTCATGATTTTACTCCCCCGCGCGCTCCGCTGGCAGCCCGCGGTACGCAAATTACACGTATTCTCGCCTCATTTTCGCCACCCAAACCTCAAAATGTTGCCCTGAAACTCACATCATCTTATTCCCCGATGTTTGTTCTAGCTGATAAGCCAAAAGAAAAACCAGAAAATACGAACAAAAATACACTAGGCCGCCGTGAATAAACATTTTGGAACGTTGATCTCACTTCTCAACATCGTCGTTCGAGTGTTTTCCATCATACAGAAAAATGTTATAAGTTTTGATAGAGAATTTAATTGGCTTTCTAATGAGATATGTCCAGTTGTGATGCGATTTGTAGTTTTCGAGAAAATAGCCAAAAACTAAAAGCCATTTTTGTAAAAAAAAAAATGATTTTTGTTCAGGGAGGTATACTGCAGAAGTTTTCTTGCACACCTTATGTTTTTATTACATAATCTTATGTAAAATTTCATAAGCTTTCTCCTGATACCTTTTTGTTTTGATACGCCCCATAGTTTCCGAGTAAATAGCAAAAAACTACAGGGTGCTCGCGGCCGCGGTGCACTTTCGTCATGTGCGCACAATAACCGCCTAGGTAACCACAACTTTTCATTAGAGAAATTACATGTTATGTCCTGTACATATGTAGAATTCACTGATCTTTATCATGGTTCTTAAAGGAAATCGATACGTTCAATAATTTTGGAGTAAATGGACGACAAAGACAGAACACTCTTCTTCGCCCACAAGCGAGATAAAAACGCTCAATTTCCCTGCCTCACGAATACTTACATATTTTCGCTCGTTATGTTTTATTATTATCATTTTTTACTCAAATTATACACGTGAAATATCATAGGCTCTTTGATAGTGCTCTCAGTAACTCGACATTTCCACTAGTCTTTTTGCTAGGTACTGATACTAAAGCTGAACTTTCTTCCATCTCATATGTGTATATGTAAAAAATAATACTTATTTGTGAAAAAAATATAGAAATGTAGAAACAGGTCAATGTACAAATCAACAAAATATGGATAACTCACTTGCTCCAGAGGTGCTGAGCTGCTGGCAGGAACTTGAAGGAATTGAAGATGAGTTAGGTAGTGTGTGAGTTGTGTGTGTGTGTGTATATATGCGTGTGTGTGTGTGTGTGTATATATGCGTGTGTGTGTGTGTATATATATGCGTGTGTGTGTGTGTATATATGTGTGTGTGTGTGTGTGTGTGTATATGCGTGTGTGTGTGTGTGTGTGTGTGTGTGTGTGTGTATGTGTGTGTGGCGTATTCTCTGTTCCTTGCACCATGTTTGCCTAACACATGCGATGCACACAATAGATTTCTCCACGAACATTCGCTGCACGACAT